>NRDT01000029.1:0-86105 GCA_004124955.1 Starmerella riodocensis
TTGAGTTCATCAAGCTTCCGCACAAACTGGAGCGAGCCAAAGAGAAGAATCCCGAAATCAACCTGAAACCCTGTATATACAAACGTCTGTGCTGCGCGAGGTGGCGGTCATCAAGCAGCTGAGCAACCGCACCATAGCCGACCTCAAGGCCGAGGTGCAGAAGCTGCGCTCCCAAATGAAGGAGCTCGGTGCGGCGTCCGCTGCGGGCGCGGCTGCCGACCGCCGCTCGATGAATGCAATCAAGCAGGAGATGGATGCGTCCAGCCAGGAACTGCTCGCGCAGATGGAAAGCCTCTCCGACGTTATTGATGCGCAACGCGTCGCCGTCGCCACGCACGACGTCCGGTACCCGCAGAACGAGCTCGGGAAGGTGCGGCGCCAGCTCGAGAAGTGGTCCGCCCGCTTCCAGCGCAGCGAGGAGCTGATCGCCAACGAAAAGCCCGTCTGGAAAAAGATGTGGCAAGCCGAGCTCAACAACGTCATCGAGGACCAGGACTGGCTCAAGAGCCTCGACATGCTCTACTCAGACCTGCGCTCAGACCTCGCGCAGTGCGCACAGACGTTTGAGCTCGTCTGCGAGGCGAACTCGCTTCCGCGCAAGCCGGGCCGCCGCAAGGGCATGCCCATGGCTCCGCCGATCCGGCCGGGCGAGGAGCAAGCCGTCGCCGACGCGGTCCTCCAGGAGATCACGGCACTCAATCCCAACCACGAGCAACGCTTCAAGGCCGCTCAGGAGGCCGAGCGGACCTACCGCTCAACGATGACCATTCTGGGGACGGAGGACTTCGTGGACGAGTTGGCCGACTTCGTCTCGGACGCAAGACTGAAGCCCAACGGCGGGATCGAGAAGGTCGAGCAAAAGATCAAAGAGCGCGAGGAAGAGGCGCGGCGGCGAGGCGAACAGAGCGAGGCAGAGGCCCAGAAAAACAAGGAGGCCATTCGCCAGGAGCGCAAGGCCAAGCGGCAGGCTGAGCGACACGCTGATCGCCACGCTGAGCGCCATTCCAACCACCACCCTGATCGACACGCCGAGCAGCCAACCGGCCCCCCGCAAAGCGCGAAACACGCCGAGCCGCACGCCGTGGCGCAAGCCGGTCAGCACGCTGAGCAGCACGCCGAGCAGCACGCCGAGAAGAAGGAGGATGTCTGGCATGACTTTCCACCAGAACGCTCGGATTCCTAAATCAAACCGGAGCGCTCCCTCGTGGCCCGCTCATTATTTAATTAGATTTGGTTGTATTACTATTATTTGCATGGAAAGACGCCTCGAGAGGCACGCATAACAGTTCGCATCCCGCCAGATTCATTTTCCACACTGGAGAGCGATGCAAGCGTCTTACACTGAGAGTTTATGATGGGGAGACGCAAGAAAAGTTATCGTATCCCAGAAGATTTCGCAGTTGGTGCGACAGCTTAATGGCTACAACTGAGGCTCAGATGTTGCTGCAAACCATGTGGGCCACACTCGTTAGTTCCGACGCTGCTGGCGACGAAGGCCGCGCTTCTCGTACGCAACTTGGCGCTTGAAGCCCTCTCTGACTATCCAGCAAGCGTCGCCCTGCCGATCGCCGGGGACGAGGGGCAAGATATATTTCTTGACAGCCCATGAGTATACCTCCACCCCGCTTCCCCGGCCATACTCGGCGCCGAGCACCGCTAAGCGATCCACTAACGCTCTTCCAAATATCTGCAGAGTTTCTCGCATCAGCCTGTCAGGTGGAGCCACTCGCTCCCGCTTGAAAGCCCTGAGTGGCGCCAACATGCGTTCCATATCACGAGCAAGAGCTCTTCGTACGCTCTGCACATCTCGGCTTCTGACGCGAAAGTGCATGCTGACTGGAACGGGCCTGATGTCCAGAGTCTCTTTCGCGATACGCTGGCCGAGGTACCGGAACTCTTGCGAGGAGCTTTTCCCGTTCTGGCTCACAGAGGAAAAGATCTTGGCCGGCTTGCACTTGAGACCGTACTCATCTTCAAAGCCTCTCAGCATGACCTGCTCAAACAACCTTGCTGCCTCGGCATCGACAGAGACAAATAAGAAGTCATCCACATACCGGAGCAGGAGACAGCCGCGGCTCGTCGCGAGTCCTTTAAGTTTCGTTTCCACGAGATCGTCCAGCAAAATGTTGCAAAGATCCAGAGAGCACGCAGAGCCTTGCGGGATGCCGCGATGAAACGGAATGGCCATGTCTCTCTTGACTTTCACCTGAAGATTGTCCAGCAACTCCTCCACATCGCGAAACACATCTTTACCAGTGACAAGGTTTGCCCCTGGTCTCTCGCTCACCACGCATGTCTGCTTTCTTGCGTCGAACGAAGACTGCCACGGCGAGCGTTCGCTCGGCAGACTCGACACCATATGGCGCTGTGATTTTACCTTGGCATCGTGCAGGCGCAGCCACTTCACCGGCTGAACGCGATAGAGAGTCTCTCCTCCGTCGAGAATATCCAGAACAAGCCGCTTGACCTTTTCGAGATTGGCATTTTCGTAGCATCCACTAATGTCGGCTGTCACAATATGAACTTGTTCGGCGAAATTGGCTTTGAACTCGTAGAGGCGTGTGACCCACGAGTGCCACGAGCTTATCCGCGTAGAGCTTTCATTCGCGGCCTCTTGCAGGACGAGATGAGCCGCGTGTAGGCCCTTGTTGTAGGCTTTGAGGTTCACGATGGGGCGGGCCGAGCCGTCGGGCTTGGGCACAACGCGCCAGTTGGCACTGGGATGATCCCCTTCATTCGCTGGTGCGGCAGGAGCGTGCGCAGAGTTTGGCAGTGCGCGAGCCTCGGCCATTAATTCTCCTCTGATGGGGGTCTCCATTACTTTGTTCCAGTACCGTTGCTCGTAATAATAGATCGAGCCTGGCATCCCGGACATCTCCGTCATATAGAAGTGGTGGACTAGGACGCTCTTGACGACGGTGTTCAGCACCCAAGCCATGCACTGCAAGAAGGCGGCTTCGCCCTCTCCAGGGCTGAGCCTGGCTTTTGTTTCGTCGATCAGCCATGGAACCTCTCGTAATCTGATACCTTTCAGAAACGTTCTCAGCGGGATCTTCTTATATCCCGGAGCGCCTATGAATAAGGCGAGAGACTTTTCAAAGCTCTTCCGGTTCCGCTGGCTCCCCAAAAGACTCAAAGGGAGCAATGTGTGCAGGGCCCGGTTCAGAAACGCCACCACCGCGCTATGGGGCGCCCAACCACGCCGCCCGTGGTGTAAGCGCCGGCCCTGCGGCTCGCCTCTGTATTTTGCGAGGCGCCTTTCGGATATTTGAACCAGTTCTCTCAGATGTGGCGAGTCAATCGCAGACTCGATGCAGCGCTCGAAACTCACTTTGCGCCAAGGCTGGCGTTTTTGATACATCACATCTGCCTTCGTTATGTACTGGTTGCGAGAGTCGGGCATTGGGGAGCGTAAATTGAAGCGTTGCATCTGTACCCCGGCGAAAAAGGAGCCTGTGAGCTGAGTCCAGTAGCCCGGATGTTGGAACAAAGGCTTGAAGATGTAGCAGTGCAGCAGCAGGAACATAACCCAATCTCGCCCGACGATAGGTATAAGGTCGTACCAGGGACCGGAATGGAGCTCTGCGTTGAGCAGTGTGGTCGCTGGGCGTGGCTTGAGGACCTGCCAGACCCGAGTGAGGAACTCCTCACCCGAAATATCCAGAGTGCTCAGCTTCTGCCGGCTGGAGGACATCGCACAAGGCGATCCGACTGATGCATCGCGCAATACGAGCACATACAGTGACAAAGTCTGTTTCAGCTGACATCCAATTGTTTTCTTATCGACAAGCTTGTTGTCAGCTAGGAAGTCCAGTATAGACACAGCCTCTACCTTACAACGCTTGTGCAGAAAGTTGACAACTGACTGCCGCGAGTCCACCCATTGCTCGAAGTCATCCATGTGCACGTCTGAGCCAAGCAATGCAGCGCGCTCAGTTGCTGCAGTTTTGGTGTCGGCGTTGCCATCGCTGGGTACGACAACTTCCGACGGTTGGTCGGAGACCTCAGTCGAGGTGATTACGGAGCAGGTCGCGCGCGTAGGTCCGCTGGAGTTCGCGTTGTCGCTCTCAGTATCGAGCGACGACGGAGCTACGTGGTCGTCTAACCTCGTAGAGTTGGCGATCACATCAGCTGGCTGTGCTGGGCTTTCGCGAAACGCGGCCGCTGAGAGAGCCATTGAGTCTAGTACCGGAGTTTCCGAGCCAAGCAACTCATCTGCCACCGGCGAGCGTGGTGCCCCGGGGTTGAAGCGCGATGCACGCGAGATAGTTATCGCCTGTGGACCAACCGAGTTTGGGGACGAGGAGTTTTGGCCCCCTGCGACAAAATCTTGGAGACCTACGGCCTCATCGGTGTTCCCTTTGTCTATTTCGCCCGTAAAGTTGAGGTGTTGGAGTCCATTCTCCGTCAATTTCTGGGCTCCGAGATCAAATGCGGGTCGGCTGTGCAATGCGTGCTTGCTCCCATCGAATGCTGGAGGTCTGAAGCGAGGCCGTTTGGGCAGCGGATGGTAAGTCACTCCGCTCGTGGGTCGTTTCTGTGGAGTTCCGGCTGATTCATTTTCAGTGGCAAAGGCTGGAGACGGCTCTGGCATGCCTTCCTCACCTCGCTCGGTGGATTCCCGTTTTCAATGATGGTATTCAGCCTATTATGCTCATGAGTGCTCGCCAATGAGGCAGCGAATTGGCCGCGTTTCGCGAACGTCCCTAAGTGGCCACCTCCTTGAGGAACGCCCACTGCAATCAAGATACGCAGGCGCGCTGTTGGTGTTAATCCGCCCGCGCGCGCGCCCCCCCGCCCTCCGCCTCGCCTCCCCCTCCACCCTGTGCGCTCCCAGCTCCCAAGGAGTACGCGACCGAAACCTGGCAGTATCCTGGGACTCGTCGCACTACGCGTTACGCTAAACGGAACCGTTTCAGTAGTCTAAGACGCGAACCGTCACCACCACAAAAGGCCGCGGTGGGATGTCGTTTGTGGCTTCGCAAGCGGCGCCTCAGGCGCTGCAAACCGGCTACTCGTCGCGTCTGCGACTGGGCAAGACGTCGCTCATGATATCCACTGTCCCTGCGCCTCGCAAGCGCGGGATCACCTATGCCGACCTGGCCGACGAATTTGACGACGATGAGGAGGATCCGAGCTTTGGCGGCCGCAACGAAACGCCCCACAGCTACAGCCGGTTTTCGCGACTGGACCCCACGGCCGGTAAGGTGGAGGTGAAGCGGCTGGCGATTCCGGCGAGACAGGTGCCCTACACCGAGCAGCAGCTGCAGGAGCTCGCTGACAGCGAGGAGATTCTCGTGCCGATCAGGCTTTCCTTCGACGTAGAGAACTACAAGGTTGTGGACTTTTTTTTGTGGAACGTAAACGAGCCCAGTCTGACGCCCGAACAGTTTGCCATCATAACCTGCCAAGAGCTCGAGCTCCCCGTAGGCTACACCTCCAATATCGTGAATGCGGTGAAGTCGCAATTGCACGACTACGCAGAGCTTGCCTCAATCAAAATACCGGAGGACGCGGGGCTGCATGTCATCATGAACCTGAGCATTAATCTCGACAAGGAGCTGTTCGAAGACAAGTTCGAGTGGGACCTCAGCTCCACTGACCTGACACCCGACGCGTTCGCGCGCGGGGTTGTTGCGGATCTGGGGCTGGACCGCGAGTTCATTCCTGCCATCACGCACGCGCTCTACGAGCAGATTCTTCGAATGAAGCGAGCGATATTTGTCGACGGGCGATTGATCGACGTCGTTAATGAGGTCGCGCCCCACGCGCGCAACCGGGAAGCCGGCATCAGGCTGGTCGAAGATGAGTCCGTCGAGGACTGGGGGCCGTCGATGGAAACGCTCTCCCAGAGCGATCTGGAGCGGCGCGAAATGGAACGCGAGAGAATGATACGCCGCATGAAGCGAGACGCTGCGCGGTCCATGAGCGAGATCGATCTCGGCTCGATGCTCAGCAGAAAACGGCGGAGGCACACCGAGTTCTAGACTCCGTGGCGGTCCGCGCATCCTGTATTTATAGAACGTTACATACTATCTTCCACTGGTCTGGCAGAGATCGCAGCCGTGCTCAGACGGCCTTCACCTAGACGACCCTCACCTATACGGCCCTCGCTTGGATGGGCGGACGCAATGGACTGAGTTTTACTTTGTCACCCTACCTCTTCAAGCTGGCGAACGGTGCGGGCCGACTCTGTCCTGACTCTGTCCTGTGGCGGCCGTGCCCACCCTGCTAAGTGCGGAAGCTGGCTTGATACTCTGGACAAAGCGATTCTGCACCGGTGGCTAGAAGCGCGCTTCTCAATGCGTACTGTTTTCAACTGGGCCGGCAGCTTCCGCTTGTGAGAGTCAAACTGGAATCACACCCATCTTCCCGGTAAGTCTCTCCATGCAACCAGCAGTATTGCTAGAGAGCCCCTATATAGTGAGGAGCGAAACGAACGCTATTTACTAGGTCTCTTATATAAATATAATTAGCCCCTTGCGTCGGCATTAATGGCCTTCGCAGTCGAGAAAAATGTCTCCTGTTCACTATGTAATAGCAGTTTGGCACCGCTTTGCATATAAGGAGGAAGTGGGTATGTAAGTACGTCTTTCAGGCGCAGTCCAGCATCTCGGTGAGGTGCCGAGCGACTCCTTACGGTTCCCTTGGGTTCCCTGGATGCAAGGGTATGCTGTGATCAATTCGTAGACGGTGCTCGCGCTGTCCACGTGTGGACCCGCCTACCGTATTAACATAAAGACACAATTGGCCGTAGCTGAGAGGATGGCGCGTATGCAAACTGCGACTACTATAAACGAGCGGAAAGCATTTGGTTGACTTGCCAGAATGGACGCCAGGCTCGTTCTTTTGACACAGCGAAATTCGGAATTTTCACCGGCCCTAACATCTAATTAATCGAGATCTCCTGTCGATGAGAACTGTGCGTTACCCTAATGGGCTGCGAGCGCCCAGCCCTTTCGTTACGAAGGAGTGGTCAAACATAAATATTACAACCACCTCGTCCCGTGCGCCCAGCAAAAACAGCAACGACTCTACAACCTCAAACGGCTACTTAGGAGCGGGCCCGTCCAGCGACACACTGCCTCATTCTTTGACAACATCATTCTTTTGATCAGGCGACCGACCTCTAGTCTTTCCTTCTCTTTTTTCTGCCGCCTTCCGTGCAAAAGATTCTCCGCTCCTTCACCATGAAGTTTTCTGCAGCTGTGATGGCCGTCGCTCTTTCACTCGGCCTCTCGCAGGCCGCTCTGATCACTCAGTACGAGTATGTCACCGAGTACGCCTACGAGAAGATCAACGTCATCGTAGATGCCAATGGCATTCCCTACTCTACGCAGACCCTGACGGTCTCGGGTCCGCAGCCCGCCGAAGCCACCCCTTCGGCATACGAGGTGGTGGTCTCTGCCGTGCCTTCGACCGAGACGGTGGCCCCCGTGGTCTCGACTGTGGTTTCGACTGTGGCGCCTGTGGCGCCTGTGACCACGGCAGCCTCTACGCATACTCACCGAAACGAGCCCAACTACGAGTATATTACGGTGACATCAAACTATGTGACTAACTCCGTGGCATCTGCGACACCCGAGACGAGCTCCTCAGAGACGCCAGCGCCGGAGACCCCGACGCCAGAGCCGACCTCTGCCGAGCCAGAGACGCCGACGCCGACGCCAGAGCCGACGCCGACGCCAGAGCCTACACCGGAACCTGTGACTTCTGAGCCCGCGCCAAGCACCACGGCGGTCCCGGTGACCCCGACTTCGCAGCCGGAGCTCGCTCCGTCGACGACCTCTGACGCCTGGACCCCTCCGCCCGCCGCCACAACGACGTCGCCGGAGATTCCTTCGACGACCTACGTCGCTCCCGAGCCAGAGACGCCCACGCCCGAGCCTTTGCCGACAAGCAGCTCGAGCAGCGCCCCTGCACCTGAGCCTGCAGCCACCTCGTCCTCGGATGATACTAGCAGCGGCGGCACGTTCGCGGGTCAGGCCACATACTACGACGTTGGTCTTGGCGCGTGCGGCGAGACCAACAGCAACGGCGAATTTGTCGCTGCGCTGAACGTCGACCAGTTTAACTCGTTTGGTAGCATGAGCAACGGGAACCCCGTGTGCGGCAGACAGGCCACTGCGACGTACGAGGGCAAGTCCGTCACCGTGACCATCATGGACAAGTGCCCGGGCTGTGCCTACGGTGATCTTGATCTGTCTCCGGCCGCTTTCCAAGCTCTGGCTGACGAGGGCCTCGGCCGAATTCCCATCACCTGGTCCTTCTAAGAGCGCTGCTCGATTTTGATGAAGGCCCACCCTATTCTCGCATATTGAATCTCTATTCGGTCATACCATTCTTCTTCTCTATTATTGTTGTATACCAGCTCTCATTGAATTTAGGTCTCGTAAAGTATAATTCTCAATCACGTCCCATCAAATGGCGTATAGGCCAGGAGTCGAGGCATTTTAGCCAAGCATCATGAGAGAGGCTTCCATTTGAGTTCTGTACTTGGAGGGTTTGAACTACTACTCGCAATTCTCGTGATGTTTCGCTATTGATTAATCGTGATTCTTGATCTACATAAGAAGAGTCGTTCTTCATCATCCAAGCAGGAGCACTGTTGGGTTAGTGGTATACTGGGTCGTCGCCAATACAGCTGTTACGACCCGACCCCGGTTCGATTCCGGGACAGTGCACATTTCTTTCTTTTTCATGATTGGTTGAAGTATAATTTTTTTTTACATAAAATGGTAATCTAACCCTGCGCCGGGCTCCTCATGAACATGAGATAACCCCCCGAGCTGAGCTCTGATTGCCAAGCCGGCCGGCTTGTATGTGTACTATAAGAGCTTTTATGATAGCCAGGGCGTGCTTTCACCAACACGACCTGCCTGCCTTTCTCGTGTCGCTGATAATTGAACAAATGACCTGCCATACCGGATGAGGGTAGGGGCACCCCAGCCGCGATCAAAATCGCTCGCTCTTTTAGATGCTGCTCGCTAATCTGGATTAAGCACGCGGATCAGAGAGAGTGTGAGACTTGAGGACGCGCTCAAGAGTCACTGTGATCATCAGTGATAAGAAATTGGCCCCCATTGCTTCTGTTCAAGGCTGCCTCGCACTCAGCCGCACACAAATATTCGCTCATTGTCTCCCGTCGCGTCTGCAGTCGCCGTTCTTTTAGGATTTCCGCAGGATTGAGCGAGGCCTCCTTTCCTTATTGATACCACAGTCGCGTGCTTGAGTGCAAGCTTTCTTGGTATAAACAAGGATGTCGAAGCCGCCCAACGTGGGCAACACGCCCACCTTTCGCGACTCCTACGAGACCTTTCGCTTTGAAGACGACGACATAGAGACAGCCAAACGGCTCGACCACGGGAAGTCTCGCGAGAGCTTTGGGAGCACTGGTGTTCCTGCGAGCTGGACCAAAGCAGGAAAGCTGAACCAAGCGCTCCTTGGCAAAGAGGCCGGACTGGCGAACGGCAGCTCTAGTACCGCCATCAGCAGCCCGGCCTCTGAGTCCACGAAGAGCCCTCCACAGATACCCAGCGCGCTTTTTTCCAATTTGAGCACTCCACTCCTCAGCAATGATGTTTTTGCAAATTCTAGCCTGAATGTGAATCAGCAAGATGTGGTCTCAAGTCCCAAATACGCGGGCATGCTTCCTAACGGTGTGTTGCCCAATCAGCGAAAAGATTCAGACTCGAAGGACTCGTCGCAGGAGTCTCCGAGGTCCACTCAAGCCTTGGCGAATAGCTCGGGTCTCCCGTCGAAGTCTTCTGCCCTGCAGGCACCGTTCCAGGCAAAGCCGCTCAGTCAGATGAAGCCTTCCCACCAGAACTCGCAGCCGACACTGGGCTCGAAGGAGCCGCTCAAAGAGACCCCACGGGAAACTCACCGCACCACCAGCTCTCCGAACATGAAGTTGAAGAGCCCGACCCAAGCGGGCAGCGCACTCTCTCCCCGATCCAAGGTGAAGGACGCCTTCTCGTCCTTCGTATCCAGCCTGTCTTTGAGTGGGAGCAAAAGCAGCAACGCCAGTACCTCGTCCGACTCCCCAATAATCTCCGGACCGTACGACATGCAGCACGTTGCACACGTCGGCTACGACGCCGATACGGGCGAGTTTTCTGGAATTCCGGCCGAGTGGCACCGCGTCATGAACGAGAGCGGTATCTCGAACGCAGAGATGCAGCGCAATCCACAGGGAGTCGTAGACGTCATGAACTTCATCAAGGACCAGGGGCAGAACCCCGAGGTGTATGTGTGGAACAAATTCCAGGCCAACCAGGCCACCGCCCCCCCAGCGCTCGACTCTTCACAGGGGAGCCGGCTGGCAAGCCCGTTCCTGCCGCAGAATGCAGATTTGAAGGCCAGCTCCCGATCCGTGAGCTCCCCACACAACGGCTCCTTTTCTCCCGCCAGCCCGGCAATGCCCTTCGCGCAGACTCCGCCTCTGGGGTCTACATCTAATCACAAGCTGCTGGGAGACTCTAGCGCCATCCGACGATTCAAGTCGGTCAGGCTGGGCTCCAGATCCTCAGACCGACAGCACGACAAGTCCGCGATCATGGTGTCACCTCCCACGGCAGCGAGGACCAACGATGTGCCATTTCAGGGGGTGTCCACTATACCGCGCGGACCGCCGCCGCCAAGGCCGCCGCCTGCTCCGCCGCTCGAGCTTCCTCATGGACAAGACGCAAACGCTGCACAGCAGCAGCAGGCAAAGCCACTGCCGCTGCCTCAGCAGGCACAGCAGCCGCCCTCACAACAACAACAACAGCAGCAGCCGCAACAGCCCCAGGACCAGCAGCAGCAGCAGCAGCCTCAGCAGCAGCAGCAGCAGCAGCAACAGCAGGACCAGCAGCAGCAGCACGACCACCACATTCAGCAGCAAGCCGCCTCTAATGCTCGGTCACACCCTGAAGAGTTGAAGGTTGCTCGGCCGGCGCCTCCACCTCCCGTGCCGCGGTCCGAGCGTGTTCAAAGACCGTTGCCGAGACCTGAGGAGTCGCTGCCTTCTGTACAGGCACGCAAGAAAACTCAAGAAGCCGTTGCTGAAAATAGACGCAGTTCAGGGAAGCAGGTGCCGAACAAGGAAGAGGAGCTTCGGAAGTTTGAAGAGTCTTTAGGGAAGCCTGCTGGCGGAGCTTCCAGTGGTGCCGATACCAAACGAGCCCAAACTAAGGCTGAAACAGACTTGCAGACCCAAAAGCGCCGCGAGGCTCGAGAGCGCAGAGATAGAGAGACGCTCGAGCAGTTGGCCAAGATCTGCACGCCTCTGGACCCGACAACACTCTACAAGAACCTGTCCAAGATCGGACAGGGTGCCTCTGGCGGCGTATACCTGGCCGACCCAGCTCTAGGGAAGTGCAAGGTTGCGGTCAAGCAGATGAGACTCGAAAAACAACCCAAGAAGGATCTGATCGCTAACGAGATTCTGGTAATGAAGCAGGCGAAGCACGACAACATCGTCAACTTTCGAGACGCGTATATTCACAAAGGCGACCTTTGGATTGTCATGGACTACATGGAAGGTGGTTCTCTGACCGACGTCATTAGCCACAACATGATGACGGAACCACAGATCGGCGCCGTTTGTCGGGAAACCTTAAAGGGACTGGCCCATCTGCACGCGAGTGGGGTGATCCACCGTGATATCAAGAGCGACAACATCCTCTTGAGTCTCGATGGCGACATCAAGCTCACAGATTTCGGCTACTGTGCCCAGATCACCGATGCACAGAAAAGGCGCAATACCCTGGTGGGAACGCCGTACTGGATGGCTCCAGAGGTCATCACTCGAAAGGACTACGACGCGCGCATCGACATCTGGAGCTTGGGAATTATGGTCATCGAGATGATCGAAGGTGAACCGCCATACCTGAACGAGCAACCTGTCAAGGCTCTGTACATGATCATCTCAAACGGCACTCCCGAGATTCACGAGCCAGAGCAATTGAGCGAGCGGCTGAAGGCATTCTTGGATCGCTGTTTGCGAGTGAACGTCGAGGAGCGCAGCACAGCTAAACAGCTTCTTGACGATGAGTTCGTGTCGGTCGCCGCTCCCTGCAGCAGTCTTGCCCCTCTGGTGAAAGCGGCGAGGGTTGCGAAGACAGTTGAACAGAAATAGTGTCATTCCGCTTGTTTACATATTTATTGATCTAGTGTCCACTAACTGGTATTCCACGCGAGTCACTGGGCTAGCCAAGCATGGTATATATATCATATGTCCGTATTCTCATCATATTGCCAGACCAACGGGTCCCGACCGTATGTGGTGGCACCTTGATAAGTTCACGGCCCGGCTGCCCGATTTACGGATATCGCTCACGAGTTCGACTGAGACGAACCCGATATGCGCGGCAGCCGACTCGCTTCCTCCTGACGCAATTGCACAAGTCGATATATGACTCAAAGTCTGTTCTTGCCGGCTGAATGGGATGAAGATCTGCTGAGTCTGTCATTCAAGTTGTGCGCGGTCGATGAGCCCTCTGCAGGCGACACTTCTCGTCGCGACCTCTGCTCAATTTTTGATCACACGCTCCCAATACAAGCGCCGGAATCCGAATCGCTTGTGAACGCGCCAAGTGCTGAGGCAATCCGCGTGGTGCTGACAAGCAACGAGGAGGGCGACTTGCTGATCCAAGCTCCGAGGGAGGCGATTCGAGCAAGAGATGCATCCAATACCACTAATACAAGCAAGCGACGAAGAGGCACAAGAAAGGGTGGTGGCGCACACGGGATTTTGGCTCGCCTGACTTCTGTAGATGAGTCTGCTAGGACTGACGGGCTCCTTTGTAGTGCGCTTGTGAGATCTGACCTGCCCATTGCTTTCGTGGAGGGACCTTACCTTGTGCGCAAAGAAAAGTCTCGAGCCTTCTTGCGGTTTCGTGCTTCCCTGGTCATGGACGCTGCAGTCACGTCGAGGTCCCAGCAAAATCATGCCTTACGATTCCTTGCACGCGCTTTCGATGATCCCAGCCTTTTGGACCCCCTCAGCTACCAGGCTAGCCCTCTCGACCTTTTGCGTGTTATTACAAAACACAGATCGCAGGGCTCTCCGCTGCCAACAATATCCCTTGATGGCCTCCGCACCGAGCTGATGCCTTATCAAATTGAGACCGTCAATTGGTGTTTGAAGCGAGAGGGGATGGAGCTGGTCGCCTCCGATAGAGTTGCGCCTTTAGACGTCAGCATTAGAGACTGCATTGTTGCACCTCCTTTAGGTTGGAGAAAGCTGCCGCAATCAAGCGCTTGGGTAAACCCGTATCTGCTGAGAACGCTTTCCTCCGAACCCCAGCATGCTGCTTTGGTTGAGAGTGCTGAATACCAGGGACGAGGAATTCTCGCGGAAGAAATGGGTCTTGGGAAGACTCTTGAGATGATCTCACTCATCATGCTTAATCCAAGACAAGGCCCTGACTTGCCAGGGCCAGGCCACGATGCTAAAGGGCGGCCTTATCGCTCGAAAGCTAGTTTGGTTATCGTGCCTCGCACAATTCTCCAGCAATGGGTTTCCGAGGTCAAGCTCCATGCACCGCACTTGAAGGTCACAGTTGTTACGAACCCCAATCCGAGTATTGAGGACCTGCTGACCTCTGATATAGTGCTTGTCACTTATGGCCAACTCTCGCGGTGGTTGCCACACACTGCTGTGCGACACGCACATGAAAAGCGCAAAAATAGAGTCAGCTTTACTCCTATTGACTTGGAAACTGAGGCACGAGAGGAAATTTATCACTCGACGCTTATAGACGTACAATTCTGGAGGGTAGTGCTTGATGAGGTACAAATGGTACACACAGGATCGAGCTCAGCTGCACAAGTCGCTAGAAGGATTCCACGCGTACACGCATGGGCGGCCAGTGGCACCCCCACAAAGCATAGCCTGGAGGACTTGCGCGGCATAATCTATTTCCTTGATCTCGTGCCGTATGTTCAACGACCGTGCTGGCAGCGGCTCATATCATCTCCCATCGATTTCCCCTACACAATGGAACTCGTTGCAGTCCGACATACGAAAGCGATGGTGGCTGATCAGCTGGTCATTCCAAAGCAAAACCGGCGCCTCCTTTTGCTAAGATTCTCAGCAATAGAGAGGGCCCGCTATGATCGACTGTATAAGGAGTTCGTGAGCGACGCCACCAATTCGAACTGTAATCTTTCTGCGTGGCTCTTACGCCTACGTCAAGCATGTTCACATGCCATAACGGCGGGAGAGGGGAGTAGCCAGAAGCTGGGTGCGGGATCTGGATTAGATGGCGAAGTTCTGGCGTTGACATTAGATCAGGTTCTAACCCAATTAGTGGAAGAGGCTGATCAGGAAGTATGGGTCGAAAGGCGAGAAAAGATGCATTTACAGCTCCAGTTAGGTCAGCTCTACGATGTTTCTTATCAAATGCCCCTTGCGATGAAGGAATGGAACTCAGTCGTCGAACAAGCGAAATCGCAACTCGCTTACGAGGAATCCCGCGTCGCGATTTTCAAGAAAGACCTGAACAAGTGTCAGGAAAGAGTCGAAGAGCTCGAGAAAATTCTTGACAAAAGTAATAGGGCGGAATCTAGTTTTGCGGGAGAAAATAATGATGTGAACGACGACGAGTTGGAGGCCGAGCTTGAGAGCAGAGACCTATCTCCTGTGTCCGCGACCAAAAACCAAGATCTGAATCTGCTAGACGCTAAAAGAGCACTAGCCATAGCGGCGGCGCGCCTCAAATCTTCAAAGCTCAGATGCCGGTCCTTAAGGGAGTTGTTGCATCGCGCCTACTTTTTTCTAGGCACTGGCTACTTCAGAAGCACGAAGAGGCTTCAATTGCAGCTGGCTCCTGACGTACTAGAGTCAGAAGAAACCCAAGCGCAAATAAAGGCGAACTTCGAGCACGAGACAAACTACTACAACCTTGCGGATCAAATGAGAAGCGAGATACTTAATGAGGCATCCGAGCGAGTTCTGGAGCTCAGCAAGGTTTCCCGCTCGCTGAAGTTCATCAAATGCCATCGAATCTGCCCCCTGCCAAAGGCAAGCATTGCCGATAAGCTAGCGACATTTGTGTCGGAATTATTTGAGAAACTAGATGGCATCCTGACCCAACCTCTGCTGGAGGAAGCGGCCAAAGCGAGAATTTTGGAGCAGCGTAGCGCAGATGCGCAGAGCGATGCAGGCGGTGGTGAGCGTACTAACTCAACCGAGCACGAAGTTGCTAAAAAGGAAGAAGCTGATGCCTACACCAAAACCCTGGATCTACAAGAATTTGCGTTCATCATGATCGAAATGCTTCAGATTCTTTTGAGAGATCGAGCCGCAACGATAAACGGAGGCAATGTTCAGCCCCGAGTCCAAACACTAACGGCTGAAAATGCCGAGCCCGAGGCGCAGGCCTTGGCCCTTGAACTGATAGAAAAGCGTGAAGAGTTGGTTTCCACATTACACTATGATAGGTCTCCACTTTCCTCACTGATGAGAACAGGAGGCGTCGACGAACGCACGATAAGCAAGCTGAAAGGCGAGATACGATCCTGCCAAAGTCGCTATAGTGTTTCCAGGGATCTTTACAACTGTCGAGTAGAATTCTACAAACAGCTGCAGGATTTGAGTGACCAAGTCACAGATATTGATATTGGAGACAGAACGGACTATGACACACTTATTCTCCAAAAGTGCCGAGCGATCAATCTCGCTGAACGTAGGATACATGAGAAGCAGACCAGCCACACCTACTTGCGCAACCTGGAGGGTAATAACCATGGGGCCACGCAAGCGCGCAGCGAAGTCGAGTCCAAGAGCAAAGAAGAGAACTCGATTTGCACGATTTGTCTCGAGGTCATTACCGATGGGGCGTTGACGCCATGCGGACACTCCTTTTGCGAGTCATGTTTGTTCAGCTGGCTCTCCACGCACAGCACCTGTCCGCTGTGCAAGCGACGATTCATGGTCACCCAAGTTTTGAAGTATCGATCGGGAAGCGAAGGCTTTACTGCTGGACAGGGCCAGCCAGTCAAGGAAGAAGCGCCGAGTAATGACGCCAACGAGCACGACTCCGACGACTCGCACGCCAGCGATCTGTTCATCCAGGTACCCAACAAGCTGTACAATAAGATACATTCGATGCCAACCGCACGGATGCATGGCGTCAAAATAGACATGATCATGAAGCATGCACAATACATAAGGTCTCAGGATCCTTCAGCCCAGATCGTCATATTCTCGCAGTGGGGGTTGATGCTGCGGAGCTTGAAGACTGCATTCAAACAGAACGGCGTCTTGGTGGCCACTCTGAACGATGAGACAGCGGACTTGAATGCGTTTAGGACCAGCCCTGATGTGGCGTGCTTGCTGCTTCACGCCAAAGCTGATGTCGCAGGCCTGACCTTGGTGAACGCGAACCACGTCTTTCTCTGCGAGCCTCTGCTTAATACAGCTTTAGAGCTGCAAGCGGTGTCGCGCGTGAACCGCATTGGACAAACTAGAGAGACCACAGTGTGGCAGTTCTGTGTGGAAGATACGGTGGAACAGACTATCTTGGGTGTCACCACCAAGGACAGGCTACTACGCTCACACGTAAACGTCCAGGACGAAGACGAGAGCGCGGTCGCTTATGAAGAAGCCGCGGCGCAGTCGAGCTTCGTCGACAGGCGCTCTGGGGCAGAGCTCGTGGATGATAGCGAGAATCTAAGACGGATTCTGTTCAGTAAGCAGACGAGGGATCAGATGGCCTCTGGCGCTGCGGCCTAGCAGAAAGGAGCAACTGTAGTAGCTCCTCGAGTTGACAATTGGAGGTCTAGTTGCAAATACCACATAAAAGCCGAAGGCTCCCACGTCGGCGGCTCAAAGCTCTTGTCCTCGTTTGAGATTCCCATTGGTCGCGCAGCAAGAGCTGGAGAGACCGGAGGGCTTTCTTGGCAGAATTGTGCGCAAATTTAAGCCTTGCATATACAACATTTATTTCATACATTAGTTAGCTCTCCAGCTTCCGTCGATCTCATACGTTTTGCCCTCGCTCTCCAGCCGCGACAGAATGTTCCGCAAATATGCTTCTTCTAGACTCAGCTCCGCAGCAATGTAGTCAGTAGTGACGCCATCGCCACTATCCTCAAAGCCTTGGATTATACCCAGAATTCGGTCGGTAAGCTCGTCGTCTGGCTTGGCGTCACCCCCCACGAAGAGCGCCTCTGAGACGTTCGCAGGTTTGCTCTCTGCACCGCCCTTGATAGGATCCTCGCTCTTCGGCCCGCTGGAAGACGTGCCTATGGGCACGATCCCCTGGTAGTGGAAGATCT
Organism: Starmerella riodocensis; assembly: GCA_004124955.1. Lineage (NCBI taxonomy): Eukaryota > Fungi > Ascomycota > Dipodascomycetes > Dipodascales > Trichomonascaceae > Starmerella > Starmerella riodocensis. Next base: position 17,269 of record NRDT01000029.1, read on the forward strand.
CGCGCGCGACCTCGATCTCGTGGTAGAGAAACTGATACGGGTGGATCTGGAAGTCGAAGCGCGAGAAGTCAAACGTGGGCTTGCCTTGGAACACTCGGAAGTGCCCGTACAGGTAGCCAAACTGGTTTATGTTGCCCTCGAACTCGGTGGGATCTGGACCGAAGGGGGGTATCCGCAGCTCCATCATTCCCGAACGGTCGGCCAGACTCAGGCGCTTGTTGTTTCCAGCCTCATGTATGTCGAGCAGCTCAACGCAAAGCACCGCGTTGCCCACGATGTGGCCGTCGATGACCACCGGGCCGTCGGGGTTATCGAACTCTAGCGAGGCGCTTTTGACCTGCCTGATCATGAGAGATCGAATTGGCTTGACATATTTCTTGGCGCCCGACGCGTTGGCTTGTGAGTTGGAGTCTCCGCCCCCATAAAAGCCGCCACCACTCATGTATAGTGTGTGTTTGTTGCTGTTAATTTACTGCATTTCCTACACCACGCATTTACGCGACCGCGCTCGCGTTCCGCCCTTGCCCGTAATAGCACTACCATATGGCTAGACGACGGGGATTTACATTAGTAGCGAGGTGGGCAGTGGGAGTTCAGGCGGAAGTCCCACCAGTCCCTCCTGTCCCCTTCGCCACCATCGCCCTTCCGCCTCGCCCGCCGTCTCACTGACACCGTTGAGCTCTCTAGGGTCTGGGGTTTCGCAGGCCGTGCATCAGCAGTAGCATTGGCGGGCGGCGTGAGGTGCTTACGGCGTGGGATGCTCCTCTCCGTGGCAGGGCGAGGGCGCCTGTGGTTGGGGCTCCTGTCTGGGGTGAGTTTAGCCCTAGACCTACAGCAGCAGCGGCGGGATCCTATAGAATCACACCATCTTAAGGCGTTCATCAGAATGTCGATTTCCTCAACCTGACCACAGGGCAAAATAATCGTCTGAGAGTCCAGCAAGCGAGAAGTCGAGCAACTTTTCTTGTGACTTGAAGGACTCCTCACGACCAGGTTGATATGGGAGAGCAGAGGAAAAATGATGCATCACATTTGTACGACCTATTCATATGGTTTTTCGACATAGTGTTCCAGGTCTTCTTCCGCAGCATACGGGTGCGAGGCGCATGGAGAATCCCGCGGGACGGGCCTGTAATACTAGTGGGCGCGCCGCATGCCAACCAGTTCGTGGATCCCGTGCTGCTAGGTGTGGAGGTCCGCAAGATGAGCGGGCGAAGACCGTCCTTCCTGATTGCGGAGAAGTCCTACCACCACGCAGTAATTGGGCCTCTCTCGCGAATGATGCGCGCAATTCCTGTAGGCCGAGCTCAGGACACCTTCCGGGTGGCTACTGGTGAGGTTTATAGCGACGGATCGGACTCGGCGATTCTCCTCGGCTCCGGCACGAAGTTTGAGACCGAGGCGGCGCCTGGGAAGAACATTAGTCTGCAAGGCTACAATGACATAGCGCCCATCAAGGAGGTTCTGAGCGATACTAAGCTACGGCTCGCGAAGCCGTTCAAGAGCAAGGAGTGCCAGGCCATGATGGCGGAAGGCTTCGAGCCCAAAGGGTTCAAGATTGGGGAGAAAGTGGACAACACGAGCATGTTCCACTCTGTCTTTGAGCATCTTGCAGACGGCCACTGCCTCGGCATCTTCCCCGAAGGCGGGTCGCACGACAGACCCGAAATGCTGCCGCTAAAGCCCGGCGTCGCCATCATGGCGCTCGGCGCCACAACCTTCAAGCCGGGCACGAAGGTCGCGATCGTGCCCGTTGGCCTCAACTACTTCCACCCGCACAAGTTCCGGAGCAGAGCCGTGTTCGAGTTTGGCGAGCCCCTCTACGTGGACGAAGCTCTCGCGAAGGAGTACACAGACGGCGGGCCCGAGGGAAAGAAGACGTCGGTTGCCACGCTCATGTCCCGCATTGTTGACGCGCTGCAGCTCGTTACCATCAACTGCCCGGATTACGAGACTTTGCTCGTGGTGCAGGCGGGCCAGCGGCTGTACAAGCGGGAGAAGGCCATTCCGCCGTCTCTGACCATCGAGTTCACGCGGCGCTTTGTGCAGGGGTTTCTCGAGTATCGAGAAAAGGACGCGCGCATAAATCAACTGTTCAACGACGTCAAGGTGTACAACTCGAAGCTGCAGACGCTGGGTCTGTCCGACCACCAGGTTCCCGCGGCCGTGCTCACGAAGGGGCGGCTGTTTCGCCGCCTCGTCCGCAGAATATTCTATCTTCTCGTGCTTTCGCTGGCGAGCCTGCCGGGACTGATTCTCGGCTCGCCAGTGCTAGTTGCCACGAAGCTCTACTCGCATCGGAAGGCGCGCCTTGCGCTGGCGGCCTCCTCTGTGAAGATAGCAGCGCACGACGTGATGGCTACGTGGAAGATCCTCATCAGTCTGCTGCTGGTCCCCATGCTCTTCTCCGCCTACGCGGTCTTTGACTGCTGGTACGTGTTCCGGAAGACGGACTGGGTGCCGTACTCGCGCTGGAACTCGCTCGTGCTGTACAACATCTGCTTCTGGGGCTTGCTTCTGTTTAGCTACGCGACCATCAAGGTGGGCGAGGCCGGCATGGACATGGCCCGCAGCATCAAGCCGCTCTACTTGGCGCTCTCTCCCTACCACCAAGACAGCTTGCAGGAGCTCAGACACATGCGAGAGGTTCTGCGGATCCAGATCACCAATATCGTCAACGAGCTCGGTCCCGAGATGTTCCCCGACATCGCAGACAGACTGGCGAAGCCCGAGCCACTGCGGGACATACAGCTCGATCCGCGCATCGACATCCGGGGCCTCAACTCCTCTCTGGACCTGAAGGGCGACTACGACCTGGCCAAGGTCCCCATCTTCAGCCGCGAAATCGCGCCAGCCACACTCGCGCCCAACAAAAGCGTTTTCAACCGAAAATCGAAGAGCGAGAAGAAGGCAGAGCAGCAGAACAGCGAGATCAACAGCGCGCAGCACGCGGCGGAGAAGGACGACTAGCCCGACGCCCTGCTCGTGCGCAACTCCCCGCCTACTTGCATCGACTCTATATATGGAGACGGGCGGCAGCGACGCGCAGCAGCGACGCGCGGTAGCGATGCGCAGCAGCGACGCGCAGCGGGCTGATCCGTGGCGAGTGTCGTTCCATTTAAGGCTGAAACTATGCCCTCCTTTATCTAACCGCCGCGACCTTTTGAGCATGTGTATTCGTCTAGTTTATAGACATCTATATGGTGTTGCAATACTTTAAAGTCTGCTTTGTGAGGCCTCACGCCTCGCCGTCGGCACGCTCGCCTCAACCTAGGAAAAGCACAAGACGAGCCCGCTGCTGGCCAGGCCAGGCGTATCTGAGCTAGCGCGTATCGCAGGCCGTTGCATCTCTTCACGTATGCCTTCATCGCGCGCCTGCAAGGGGGGAGGGAGGGCCCTCTGAATGCCGAATGTAGGCCGTTGCGCGGCGTCGCACCGCGCGCCCCGCTAATCCTCCTCGGGAGGAACTTCGTCTTCGAGTATTTTCAAGAGGCGGACTCTGATCTCCGTAGTCGGGGATCCGTGCAGCTGGTCGCTGACGAACTCGGCCTCCACGCTCATTTGGACCATCTCGAGCGCGCCTCGGATCACGCCGCACAGCACGTTGCTGTACCACAGCTCCCGACGAGCCTGCTCGTCGAAGAGCTCCACGAACTCCGCAAGCGGATTGCCGCCCTCGCTCATGATCACGCTGAACTGTTTGTTGTCGGCCGACCAGTTCGAGATCTGCGGCGTCACGTTGAGGAACATCTTGAAGCCGACGCGCGAGACGGCCTCGGCGGTGTCGCGGAAGTTCTGGCAGCGCGGCAGGCTAGACTTCGCAAGCACCTCCTCGATGAGCCGCAGCCCGATGTTGTAGCCCATTTTGTCGAGCTGCTGGTTCACCTTCGCGTAATTGTTCTCGTAGTCGTCGCACAGCTGCGAGACTATGGACCCGTACATGAGCGTGAACAGCTCCAGACTGATCTTGTCCGTCCGGTGCTTCCACACATCCTCGCCCACGGATCTGGCCTTGGACATCTCTCTCCGTGTGCTGCCGAGGGAATGGGTGGTGCTAGCTAGATTGGCAGGCGCTGGTAGAGAGTGGCCTTCAACCGTGAAGATGCCTCGAGTGTTCCTCGTGGATGCTGGCGCGCGCGACGTAAATGGGGGTTCGCTACTCAGGGACAGGGTTGGCGCCGCTCCCGCACACATCCCTATAGTCGCGCAGGGGGGCTGCTTCGGCGGGCTTCGGTAGCTACGGCTGTATATACTGTTAATCTTCTGGGTTCTCGAGCGACTCTATGATCTCGCCGAGCCCCTCGTTGCCCAGCATGCGAGCTTTTTTGAGATGCTTCAGCGCCTCGTCGTAGGCCTCTCGCTCGGCCTTATCGTCACTGAGAACGCCGGCCCACTGCAGCAGCGCTTCCGCGAGCATGACGTGCGACTCCTGGTCATCGTCGGTCACGCACAGCCGCAAGTGGCGGATAGCATTCTGAAGGTTTTGGAGCAGCTCGCTATCAGCTTTTGCTGGCTCGGCCGGGCTGCCGCCGTCCTCGTCGTCCGAGCCCTCGAGCGCGTCGATGGCGGGCGCCACAATCGTCATGTAGTACTGGCCAAGGCCTTTGTGGCCCCACACGTTCACCTCTGGATCCGCGCTCTTTGCTTGCTCCTCGAGCACCTCTCGCGCCACATCCAGCGCGGCTTCGTCTGCGCGCAGCTCGCTGGAGAGCAGCAGCAGGCGGTGCGCGGCGCAGCCGAGCTCGGGATGCTGTCTCGTCTGCCGCTTGCGCAGCAGATTGACGGCGTAGTCGCGCAGCTTCTTTCCGGGGCCGGACAGTTCGCCGGTTTCTTTGCTGATCTGCGTGTGCGCATACTGGACGAGCTCAATGCTCGCCAGCGCCAGCGCCTCGATGTCGTTGCTCGCTATGCCGACGTTGATCCGGGAAACCCCTGCGTCTCGGAACTCTTTATGCTCCTTGTTGATCTCGGGGTCGGCGAGAGTCAGGAGCGCGCCGCCATAGGCGATGTGGAACTTTGGAGGCAGGGCCTCTCCCTTCTCGTCGCGCGAACGCAGCAAGCTGTCGCACTCGTGCACTAGGCCGCGCGCCAACTTGGGGTCGCGCTCCTCGCGCAGCTTTTGGAAGAGTCCGAACACTTCGGCCAGCGCCTCGTCGTCAACAGCGCCGGGCAGCTCGATATTGAGTTCAGCATCCGCCTCTGGCGCCTCTGGCGAGGGCTGCTTTCGTTTCTTCTCCTTGGAGGCCTTGCCGAAACCGCTAGGTCGCTTGGCCGCCATCAGTGGATCTCACCCTACAGCCAAGCCATGCGAGATTCTCGACTTTTCACTTCGGATGGTCCTGCACCCTTTCCCTCCGCGAGCCCTGGAGTTTATTGAGGGTTGCGATAGCTTCTGTTTCCGCTTCAGCAGGAGCGCAGGCCAGCCGCCTCACGTCGTGACCCCCAAATATAGACTAAAGAACCAGTGCTGAGACGTCAGCGTCTTGTATTTTGGGGCTGTGAGCTTTATGTGCAGCGAGAAACGCTTGCGCGCTTTGCCATACTTGCTGACCTCGCGGCGCAGAACATATGCCAAAATGGTCAGGTGATGGAAGTCGTATTTTCGACGAAGCCCGTGTGGCTCTGCTGGCACGAACCTGCAACGTTCGGCAACGACACACTAGGCCGGATACTGAAGAGCGTTGAGCATTTCTTAATGCCGGGTCTCAATTACACTGTCAGTCTCAACACTGTCAGTCTAAATCGACAATACTCATAGGTGAGTTTTTGATCTAGTCCATTTAGCGAGCCCAAAAGCTACTGTAGCCCGTCAAAACGACACTGACACTTATTTGACTCTGTGTCTCGTCCGTCGCTGATTGCGTGAAGGTCCTACTGGTTAGTCGTAAAACACTCCCCAGATTATAGCGAGCAACAAGAGCCCGCCGCGACGAGAGCCCAACGCCAAAGGGCGCCTCGAAGAGCTGGCTTGGCGACTAATTTCGCATTAGGCAAGTAGATAGTTTAGTGAAGCTATAGCTGGGACCTGAGATTGAGCTGGCTTGGCGACTAGTCACGCATCGGTTCTAAGGAGGCGCTTATCTCCCTTCAGGCGCGCGCTCCGATTACACATGCAGGTAAGGATGGCGGGACGTGCCATCAGCCAATTGACTGCCAGCGGCTTCTGAGATCCTTTTAAGATGAGACGCGTAGCGCATGTGTGTCGATCAGTTAGCTGAATACCCTCACCCTTATCCTGGCAAACCCTTGTTCGCGACGCCAGCATTCATTTACGGGCTGCCCGTTTGTAACTTAGAGACCCACACCAACCGATCAACGAGCAGAGCCGGCGTGCTAGCTTCTCAATTACAGTTTAGCAAACATTCGGCAGCTTGTTCGCCAGATGGGCAAGTTCTACGCGGTGCGCAACGGCCGCTCGCAAGGAATCTACACGAACTGGTCCGACTGCAAGAGCCAAGTCCATGGCTACTCCGGCGCGCAGTTCAAGTCGTTTTCGACGCAGTCTGAGGCTGCTGCGTACGCTTCCGGCGGCAACCAAGGGGGCTCCAGTGGCTCCAGCGGAGGGTATTCGGGCAGCGCGCGTAGCAGCGGATCTTACTCGAGCTCCTTGGGAGGAAGCGGCGGCGGTGGCCGCTCGAGCCAACGCGGCTCTTACGGTAGGCAGGCTGGCTCATCCTCTTCATCAAGCGGACGTTCTAGCAACAACAACTCCGGCAGTTATGGGGGCTCGAATTCCGGCAGTTATGGGGGATCGAGTTCCGGAGGTTATGGGGGCTCAAGTTCGTCGCGTAAGACATCTGCGAGCTCGACGCGGCGGGAGGTCGTTTACACGGACGGTAGCGCGCTCGGCAATGGCCGCGCGGGCGCCAAGGGTGGATGGGGCGTGTACTGGGGTGAGTCCGACCCGCGCAACTCGTCGGGGCCGCTGAAGGATGGGCCGCACACGAACAACCGCGCTGAGCTGACCGCCATCCATGAGGCTGTCAAGTCGATCCCGCGGAACAAGGGAGGCTCGTACGACATTCGCGCGGACTCACAGTACGCCAGCAACTGCTTGGGGACGTGGGGCGACAAGTGGGAGCGCAACGGCTTCGTGACCGCGAACGGAGATGACGTGAAGAACCGAGACCTCATTGAGCCCATTCGCGAGAACCTCAGCTCGTTGCGCAAGAGCGGCGTGGATGTCCAGTTCAGCTACGTAGAGGGCCACGCGGGCCACGAGGGCAATGAGGCTGCTGACCGGCTTGCGCGGAAAGGCGCCGCCTCCTGATGCGGCGGGCGCGACGAAGCCGCGACTTGGCCGCCCGATCCTAGGAGCGCCAAGGTTAGTATTAGTGCGTTGGTATTCTTTAGTTTAGTTATGCTTGCGAAGTCTTGTGGCTATTCTTATAGCTCACCACGAGGTGGCATGATTACGGCACCTCCCCCCGGCTCGCAATTGTTCAATGCGCGGCAGTGCCAGTAGGGAACCGAAGTGGCACTCTACTTCATATCGTGCCAGGTGAAAATAGAGCTCGGCGATTGTGGCCACGGCTATTGAGCAGGTTGGAGCAGTGCCAGAATGCCCGGAGCTTGCCGCGAAGTAGCTAGGTCTTCATCGTTGCGCGTTTTGGCAAGGGCGGCGGCTCCGTGACTCTTACCCACAGGGTTGGGAAAAGAAGGAGCGCCGCGTTTCGGACCCTGAACAATGCACTCCCTGCGTATCGGAGCAGTGGTGAGTCAGCCTATCACCGAGACCTTTATCGTCAGAGATCTAATGAGCAGCTTAGCCGAGAACCAGGATCATGTTATCGCGAAACTGAGCGATGGCACATCCTAGGAGTGGTCGATCGTCAGCCCTAAATGCGTGTGAACCAGGGGTGTGAGGTTCTTAGATAGACAGTGTGGTGAGATGGCCGCTTGGGTCCTAATTAATAATAGGCGGCGGCATTCACAAATACCACAAAAGTAACGTTTCATGCGCCGCACTGCCTTCCGACAAGCCGTTGATCAGATTAGGGTAAGAACAGAAGCTCCAGAAGGTGATTCGAATTTCGAATCTGGCCCCAGACTAGCGTGCCAAAAACAGCGCGCAGCCACTGATCTCGAACCGGTGCTTTCTAGCTGAAAATAGTGAGCGTTCCTAATGGGAAGATACTACGCGGTGAATCGCGGCCGTAAACAGGGTATCTACAACAACTGGCCGGATTGTTGCGATCAAGTATACGGGTATTCTGGCCAAAGGTTTAGAAGGTTCAGCACACGACGAGAGGCAGGACTCTACGCCTGTGGCCGCCATCCTCTATCTTACCGGCGACCAAAAAACAGGGGAAATAATGGCAACTCCAACAATTATGACAACGGTTACGAGAGCGACGATGACTTCGACGATAGCGACGATGACTGCGATGATGACTGCGACGATGACTGCGACGATAGCGACGACGGGCCGTACTATGTTGTCATTAATGGTCGCAATCCAGGCATTTACAATAACTGGCGCGACTGCCGTGAGCAAGTTTTCCGTTATTCTCGCAACCATCACCGGAAATTCTGGTCGCTGCAGGAGGCTGAAGCGTATGGGTATGATAACGGCATTGGTGAATACTTGAACGGTAGCAGCGATGATGATGATTGGAGTGAGGCAGTCGTCGTCTGGACCGATGGAAGCGCTCTTAACAACGGGCGCAAGGGTGCTAGAGCAGGCTGGGGCATGTACTGGGGCGACAACGACTCTCGCAACTCGTGGGGACGAATGCGGAACGGACCACCAACAAACAACCGAGCGGAGTTGACAGCCATTGCTGAGGTTGTGGAGCTAATTCAGGAGGGACGGTACCATCGGGTTGAAATCCGCGCCGACTCCGGCTACGCCATACGCAGTCTTACTGACTGGGGAGATCGGTGGGAAAACAATGGCTACAGAACCAAATCGGGCCGCGATGTGGCCAACAGGGACCTGATAGAGCCGCTGCGATCCGACATTCGAGACTTGCGCAATGATGGCGTGGAGTTCATATTAACTCAGGTACGAGGTCACTCAGGCGATCGTGGAAATCGAATCGCTGATGAGTATGCGCGCAAGGGCGCATTGGAGTGATGACAATGCGGCGCACTCTATAGGACCACGCCTACGAGGCCCTCCTGGTTGTCGGAACAATTTGTCGCAGAAAAGCGTTCGGTGGACAGAAGCGCTCGATGCTCAAAACCTAATGTTCGGCGCTGCACAGTTTGTGACTCCTCGAGCACTTAGCATGTAATAAGATTGTTCTAAACAATGACTCGTTCTATTTGAAGTTTTGTCTCAACTGATAATAAACGCTTACTAGCGATTGGGCACCGTCTCTCGCCCATATACGGGTAGTCGCCAAAGAAGAGCCTAATTAGACTCGGGAGGCCTTTGGCATCAGAATGACTGAGACACCTCATTTTTAGTGGCTGTCAAATGAGCTTGTCTCTTCATTCGCATGCTTTGGGGGGTGGCGGCGGCGACTGATCAGAGACCACACTTTTGACTCGGTGCAACACGTGATTTTGCGTTATCAGGCACTTTCGCAGCTATAGGGGGGAGGCTAGAAAGAAGAAGCGGAACTGAGGAGCGGGAAAGAAGAGTCGGCCTCTGATACATACTTCTTTGCAAGTAAGTGCTGATCGCCATTCTATAGTGAGACCGAACCTGCTCTCGCTGTTGAGGGCTGGTGGTGTTGCATGGGATTTCTGGTGAATCATAATGTGGAGGGCTGCGTCTTCATAGTGAATGGAACCGGCGCTCTGTGCGAAAAGCGCAAGATCTTATTAGCACAGTATGGCGCAACAGCGGTGGTTCTTACTGACCGCACCGCAAGTCTGCAGGACATCACAACGCTCGGGCGCGCCGAGACAGACGGCATTGTGGACGGCATTTTTGTCGTGTCGCCTGGGCCGGCTGCAGCCACAGAGCTCGAAGCCCTCGCACGCGACTGCAAGAGGCTGCGCATCCCGCTCAATGTGAGCGAGCATCCGGAACTCTGCAGCTTTGCACTGCCCTCGCTTTACGAGGACCAGCAGTTCCAGCTCGCAGTCACGACTAACGGAATGGGGTGCCGACTTGCGAACCGCATCAAGCGCGTGTGCGTCACCGCGCTGCCTGGCCAGATCGGCGAGGTGTGTGCAAACATAGGGCGGTTGCGGACGACTTACGCCGAGGCGACGAGCGAGGAGGACGAAGACGACGCAGAGCAGTCCATTCGACTCAACGAGCTAGTCACCTCGGCGAAAGAGGACCGCCGGCAAAAGCTTCGCTGGCTCAACCAAATGGTTGAATACTACCCACTCGAAAAACTGAAAAACGTCGATGACGAGGACTTGGCCATGGAAATGCGGCGATGTCCAGCTACCGCGCGTGGCGAGGCCCAGCCGCCGCTGAAGGGCAGTATTTCTTTGGTCGGCGCGGGCCCCGGTAATGTCGGATCGCTGACTACTGAGGCCTTGCAGGAGATCAACGGCGCCGACTTTGTTCTCGCAGACAAGCTGGTGCCCGAAGAGGTGCTGGCTATCGTGCCGCGCAACACACCAGTATTTATCGCGCGCAAGTTCCCAGGAAATGCAGAGCGTGCCCAGGAGGAACTGCTGGAGATCGGGCTGGAACAGCTGCACAAAGGTAAGCGTGTCGTGCGCCTGAAGCAGGGAGATCCATATATATATGGTCGCGGCCTCGAAGAGTACATTTACTTTACGGATCGCGGCTTCGTACCCAAGGTGGTTGCCGGTCTGACCAGCGCGCTCGCGGCGCCGGTCTTGGCTCAGATAGCGCCCACGCACCGCGGCTTTGCGGACCAGGTGCTCATATGTACCGGCACTGGGCGCGCAGGCAAGCTGCCGGATGCCCCGGAGTGGGTCGAGAGCCGCACAACGATATTCTTAATGGCTCTGCACCGCATTCAAGGCGTCGCGCAGCTTCTCGTGGAGCATGGCTGGCCCAGTGACGTGCCGGTCGCGGCGATAGAGCGCGCCTCCTGCCCGGACCAGCGCATTGTCCGCTCCACACTTGCACATATTGCCGAGGCGCTCGAGGCCGTCGGAAGTCGACCCCCAGGGCTTCTCGTCGTCGGCCGCGCGTGCGCGGTAGTCCACAAGCTGGCTGTGGGCGAAAAGTGGGTTGTTGAAGAGAATACCAGAGCTAGCTAGTTCGGGCTCAAGGTCGTGCGGTATCGCGCTGGTGCCTATTACTAAAATATAATTTATCGGTTCCTTGTAAATTCTTTCCTCTCCTTGTGGTGTTTAGCCAGCTGTGGTCTGTCGTTCGCAATTGTTGGGCGAGTCCGCTTATCTCTAGCCACATTCCCGCTTCTGCATACAGCATTGACCCAACAACCCTCAAGCGATCCGGAGTTTCGCCTGTGCACAAATAGAGCGCGTCCAAGCCCTTGAGCTCCGGAGAAACACGGCACACCACCCACGCCTGCGGCCTGCGAGTCAACTCAGAAGAACCCGGGCGACCTGTTCACCTGAAGCTTCTGCATCACTTCGCTAAACCCCCCACCAGCCTTTTGGCGATTGACCACAAAACATGACGAAGGCATTTGCGTTCGACATCGACGGTGTGCTGCTTCGCGGCGGACGCGTTCTGCCTGGAGCGCAGCGCGCATTGCAACTCTTGAACAAATGGAAGGTTCCTTGGATCGTTTTGACGAACGGCGGCGGCACGCTCGAGCGGAACAGAGTTGCAGAGCTCACCGAGCGTTTGGGCACGCCCGTTCTGGAGCGCCAGTTCCTCCAAAGTCACACACCCTTCAAGGATTTCGTGGGCAACAATAACCGCATATTGGCGATTGGCGGTCGCCAGGAGAGTGTGAAAGACATCGCGCTCAGCTACGGGTTCAAGGACGTTGTCATTTCCAAAGAGATCGTCGCCTCGCTGCCCCAGATCCATCCGTTTCCGAGCTGGACATCTAATCTGGTTGGCCACGACCCGGTTGCCAAAGTAGACGTCTCGAAACCATTTGGCTCAATATTTGTGTTCCACGACTCATTCGACATATCCGTGGACTCACAGATAATCGTCGACCTGCTGCTATCCGAACGAGGAAGGCTTGGCACCCGCGTTCCCGCGGCCAAGTACAGCGCCCAGCCGTCTATACCAATCTACTTCAGCAATGGCGATCTGCAGTGGGCCACAGACTTCGCGGTCTCCCGTTTCGGCCAAGGGGCGCTGATCCAGTCCGTGAAATCGCTGTACACAGCAGTCACCGAGGGACAAACGCTGGACTGTACCGTCATAGGGAAGCCTACTCAGCTCACATACGAGTACGCTGATAAGCTGCTCCGCCTTTGGGGGGCGGAGCGCGGCGATGCCATTGAGAAGGTATTCATGATCGGGGACAATCAGTACTCGGACATAAAAGGTGCGAATGCGTACGGCTGGGAGAGTGTTCTAGTGCGAACGGGCGTTTACCAGGACGGCGACGATCTGTTCACTCGGCCAACTTTCATAGAGGACGACGTGTACAAGGCTGTAGAGCGCGCCTTGGCTGATTGATCAAGCGGTCAATTGATATTAAATTCTGTAGTCGCACCCTAGCGAGGGGCCCAGACGCGCATGTATTGTCTACTTATTGGCTCCTCGGCGTTGGATGCTTTAGCGCAAACTTACCACTATGGCCTGACGCGTCGTGACTTTGTAATAGTGCAAGCAGGAGCGTCGTGCTTTATCATATGGACAGCTTAAGATTTGCTTAGACCTTGCTTGCGACATTTACGCTTGTCAACTCGTTGTTTACATACAGTTTGCAGCTCGTTTTGTTAATTTGGTGCCAGTCCACGACTGCCCTCTTGTCCCCATACTAAGGCTGCTCGCTCGCATCGCCTCATATGTGGCTTGCTGTCAGCACATATCTCGCCCGGTTGCGCGCGTGCATGGAATACCGTCAGTAGTCTCATGTGATTGGGTCTAGGGTTAATGCGGTTCCGCTCGACGTTCGAACAAGATAAGGACGCACTGCCTGGAGGAGAGGGGGAGCAGTGTGCGCGCGGCGCTGGTGGTATTAATCTGTGAGTCTAGAAATGTTATGGTATAAGAACTATAAGGTGTAGGTCGATGCAAGAACTTTGAGCAGTATGAGCTGCCATCATACTTTATTGGACACGGTCTGCTGTTGCTGAAGCCGCAGGGCGTTGCGCTCGTGGAGCTGTTGTTTACAGCCCTGGAGGCCCGAGCATTTGTGCTGTTCCATAAGGCGATGTCGCGAGCAGAAGTGGCCGCCGCAGTTTTGGCAATCACCAACTCCTCTGAGCGGCATGCTGTTGCACTTGACAAACGAACACCGCCGCCGCCTCTTGGCTGTTCGCACCTCGAGTGTGCGTGTTTCGGCTGTGAATAGTAAAGCCTCCTCGTCCGACGCCGGAAAGGAGGACAGTATCTGCGAGTCGTCGACCTTCTCACCATTGAAGGTCAACTCGTCGACATTTACGGAGCTATCGAGCTCATGCAACATTATTTTGGTGTCACCCACTGTTTGCGACCTGCTCACCTCGAGAACAAGTGGCGGCACCTCGTCACTGCTTGAGCTGCCGCGACGCACGGACACCCTTATCAATTGCTTGTTTTCCATTGTCGCTTCGTGTGAACGCTTTCGCCTGGAGCTTTCCGAATCTTGCGGTTCCTCGCGACCCAAAGTATCGGAAGGTGGCAAGCTTACAAAAGGCTAGAGGCTCAACTACTAGATGGGCGAGGTCGAAGGGCTTGGAACTTGAGGGAAAGGTACTCGAGACTCATCAAGAGCCTGGGCCACGATACCGCTGCCTCAATGTGTCAGATCACGTCGTTGACCAACTAAAAAATAATGAATAGGTCGCAAGGCTAGGGCCAAACGACTCTCAAGCACTGTTCTAACTATAGAGCGGGGAAAACCCATCGCAACCTCAGTATGCCGACTGGCGCGGATCGAGCGTGTCCCGCATTACTCATGATTACCTACCATGCCGTGAAGGGTGGAGGCTCAGCGAGGTTCAATAAACCCTCTTGAAGCCGCACCATATATTGACTCGCTTACCAGGGTCGAAGCATTAATTCAATAGAGCCACCTTTAGATATATCATGCGCGCACTCGCTGTGCTCGCTGCGCTACGCCGTTCTGCTTGCTCGAACGTCTAGACTCAATCGACTGCGGCTTACGAGTTGCGAGCTCGCTCAGTCCACCTCTGACGCAATGCACTCACATGATGCGCGCTTGTTTCGGCACCGGCTTCGCGACACTAGGGTAGGTGCCAGGTCGATTGCAAGCATACGGAGATGTCAGTCACCACACCCGGCACGGCGAAGTCACTCGGCGTGACCCACCGCTGGTTTGTCATGGCTGGATCTGCTACATACCCTTGGCCGAGTCAGTTAATTCTAGAAGTGCTTTTCTCCCGCAGAATTGCTTACCGAAGAAGAGGGGTGCAACCTCCCCCCTCCCTCCTTATCCCAGTAGACTTCCTGAGCGCGCAGGCACTCACGCAGGCTTGGTAAAAGAGGGTGGTCGGCTGTCTGGCGGCTGCATAATCACAGGCGCAGAGTGGCTGACCGTACTTCAAATAATAAAATTTCACAAACTCATAAAGAAATAGCTTATTTTCACTCCAAACGAATAAAGTCTTCACAGCTGCCGTCACACCAGCAGTCCAGCTACCTTCTCTTGCATAAGTGTTCTCATGGATCTTTTCACAATCCCCCTCAGGCGCGCCAGTACACCCCAACCTATTATCATGGGCACCATGGCACCACTCTCAGCGGCCGTGCCAAGCAGGCCTCACAGAGTTAGTAAGAGACATCATGAAGAGGCTGTGAATTCTGAGGTCAAGTGCCGGAAGCTCTGTTAGCATAACCTTACTTATTGGCACACAAAGTTGGAGGCTTCGAAGATACGAATCTGGTCTACGACCCTTCTTCCACTACATTGCATTCCGTTGGCTACTGGGGGAGCTGTGCTCCGAGAAGCCTCGTAACTAACTTAATCAGTAGACTTTTAGTCTAGAGCATTCTGGATAATGCATTACCATAGACATATTGCACTTCTCAAATGGGTACACTCAATGGCCAAGGTCGACTCACGTAGTTCGATACTCGCGCGGTCGCTGCCATGAGTGCGGTCATTCTGCACTAAACGCGTCACAGCGTAATGCTAGCCCTTGCAATTATTAAGTGAGAACACGACGAGCGCCCTGGTCTTTATGAGCAGCGACTTGGCATTCAGGCTAAAACGAAATGGCGGGGTGGACGAAATAGCTTCAAAGATGCTGGATGAATGCGAAAAGGACGGCACAACGGCCCAACTCAAAAGCTCGGTGGAGTCCATGGTCTTGTCCGACCTGGAGAACAATGCTGGCCTGTTGCAATCGTTGGCTGACCCAAATGGCGCAGTAGATCAACGCAGAGTAGAGCTGATGTTTGAGCGCAGAATAAGATCTGAGATTGAGTCTGGCTTGGCCGGGAAACCCATCGATGACTTTGTGCGGTCGCATGAGAGCGACCTGCGGGAGGACATTGAAAGCCGCCTTGCCGAACTAAAATGACTTGAGCATTAAAATGACTAGGTCATGCATGGTCTCAAAAATTGAGTAGCGCCGCCTGCCCTCTCAGTGCCGCCAGTTTTGAATCTTCGGCATTCGCCAGACTCATATCAGTCACGTTAGTCATGGGTCCGCAGCGCCGCCTTGCCGCCTCATCGTGAGTTCAATACTAGCCAGGCGTGATGCTTCCCGTGCTAGCTCTATCTAGCTGCGCCGCAGTGGCCGGAGCGTCGCATCTATTGCAGCCCGTTCCGCTATTTCAGGAGCTACAAGCTGAATACACAAACCTGCTGGAGCGCCCGCTCATAGACAGCGACAAGCTGCAAGATCTGATTACGACCAATGCGCTCGAGGAGTGGTCATCCCAGTTGTGGGCTGCTGCCAACCAAAGCACCAGTTCCATTGGGCACCCAACCAGAGCTGTTGGCACAGAAGGCCACAATGCAACGCTCAAGTTGATCTTCGACACCCTTGACGAGCTCTCTGAGTTCTACACAGTGGAGGCCCAGCCCTTTGTTGCGCTGGGCGGGAGAGTGCACAATTGGTCACTGAGTCTAGAGAATGGAACCTCCGTTGCCAGCAAACCTCTTGGTATGTCCCCTCCGGCCAACAATTCTGCCGCACCTGTACAAATTGTCCATAATTACGGATGCCTGCCTTCAGACTTCGTCAATGCTACCGGCGCTCTAGCGCTGATAAAACGTGGCTCTTGTCCCTTCGGTGATAAGTCTGAGCTCGCTGGTCTTGCTGGTGCGAAGGGCGTCCTTATATGGGACGAGGGCGCTGAAGATCCATCCCAGCCGTTTACTGGCGGAGACCTTGGCACCCCCCTCGGCCACCAAGTAGCGACGGTAGGAGTGAGTGCAGAATTTGCCGTGGGACTGAGCGGGGGCGAAATGCTCCAACTGGTGGTCGATTCCGAGGTGTTTCAAATCGACACGGTGAACATCATCGCTGAGACTAAAGGCGGCGATCACAATAACGTAGTTTTCGCAGGCGCGCATAGTGACTCTGTCATGGACGGCCCAGGCATCAACGATAATGGAAGCGGTCTGCTCACACTTCTGGAGGTTGCAAAACAGCTTACGAAGTTTGAGGTTAACAACGCCGTTCGCTTTGTCTGGTGGTCGGCAGAAGAGCTCGGCCTGAAGGGCTCGCTTTACTACACAGACAACCTGCCCAAGCGCGAAGCGGCCAAAATCAGGCTATTTTTGGATTACGATATGCTCGCATCGCAAAACTACGTCTATGAAATCTATGACAGCGATGATGAGGAAAATCCGCTTGGCTCGAGCGCTCTCAGAGAGATGTACAAAAGCTGGTATATCGAACACGGCTATAATTACACCCTGCAGCCGTTCGATGGTAGAAGCGACTATGTGGGCTTCGTCGAGATCGGCATACCATCCAGTGGCGTTGATGCTGGCGTAGAGGAGATCAAAACAAAGGAAGAAGAGCTGAACTTCGGAGGGAAAGCAGGTCTCCCCTTCGATCCTTGCTACCATCTAGCATGCGACGACTTAGACAATATCAATTACGAGCCCTGGTCGGTCAATGCCAAACTAGTCGCGCACTCGGTAGCAGGGTATGCGCGGACATTGGAGGGGTT
The DNA here is from genome assembly GCA_004124955.1 of Starmerella riodocensis. Lineage (NCBI taxonomy): Eukaryota > Fungi > Ascomycota > Dipodascomycetes > Dipodascales > Trichomonascaceae > Starmerella > Starmerella riodocensis. The sequence continues at coordinate 34,385 of NRDT01000029.1, forward strand.
CCCTAAAAGGACGAGCGAATTCTACGAGCAACGACAACCTAAGCCTCGTAGATGGTCTTACAACAAACTTGAGTGAATACCAGACTTCTCTCTCAAATTGACAAGACGCTACAATGTCCTAGCAACGTGCCGTAGCGATGAAGTCCGCGTCATACTTGAATAAAAGCTCGACATGCGATTATATAGTCAATTATTGTGTCATTAGCATTTAGATTGAACATATCAAGAGAGTTCTCATATCTGCACATTCAGCGACGAGAATCGGCATGCCAATCTTGTTCCTTCTCTTCGCACGCGGCGTCCGCAGCCGCCGATATAGCTCGCGGGCGTTAGTGGGGAAAGTAGGGTGCTAGGGTAAGTGTGAGCTGCGACGCCAAAACCCAGAAGATAAACATTGCAGAGGTGGTCACATATGGGCTATCAGTCGCTAGTGCCGCCGCATCAGACAAGCACAGATGACAGTGACAATAGCATACAGGGGAGCCCTCTCTTAGACACAGGTTCTAGGTTTTTCTCGGGCGACTCGCCCTCTTTCGACTTCCAACCCGAGACCCCCTTTCAGGCGCGTTCTGACGAGAGTAATCGCATAATTGAGGATAGCCCATACGCGGATGGATACGCGGAAGAGTACTACGGCGCTTCAGACTCCAAGGGATACACAGGAATCATGGCAAGTTCACCTGCGGAGCGACTCACATCTCAGGACGGTTCGCCAAGGGAGAAATCGGCTTGGCGCTCACATGTGGCAAGTCCACACCAAAACTTGAGACACAGCCCTCAAGATCTTAAAAAGCTCGAAACTCTAAACCCGGAGGATTTGGGTAGGGAGGGCTTCAGCGGCAGGAGCCTCTCTGGCAAGGACATGAGCTTCAGAGCGTCGGCTCCGTCCAGAGCTTACTCCCGAGGAATGGCCTCTCCATCTCGTAGAGACCCGAAAGACTCGCCATCGAGAACCACCAAACTTGCCTCGCCAATAGAGGAACATTCTAGCACTGCATACTCTACCTTGAATTTCGATGTGAACAAACAACGCCCGCATTCTTCGTTCATAAAGGAAACTTTCGATATTGCCGATGCGCCCACCTCTTCATCTCCGACCGGAGGGGCCGCTCAAGAGGATGAGGAAGATGCGCTGCCTTTCGAAACGACAAAGCAGATGGCCTGGCAGGGCAGGCCAAAGAGCATGGTTCTGCTCTCCCAGCTGGAGAGCGGCCCCGTCATGTCGCACGAGACTTTTGAGAACTACCGAAAGTCGCTATCGGGGCTGAGTCAATTGAAACGAATGACCAGCACGGGCAGTTTCCGATCAGTTGATAGCGAGCACACTCACGGAGAGGAAGGCCACGCCAATTCAAGTGGTCCCGAGTCTTCCGATGCTGAGCCGGAGGAGCCGATTCATGAACAGGACCGTAAGCGTATGAAAGCCCGAATAAGGCAAGAGCAAGATGCCCGAATGAGCGTCTACAGGCAAAGGATGACCAAGATCGTTGGAGGCACGGCGGAGCCTAGCATCACTGTCGACAGGCGTGTGGAGGATGCTGCGCACCGGCGCTCAAGCAGCTCAAATATAATGGAGGAGGATCAAGGCGATAACGACGAAATGATGGACGACATCCCGCTGAGCATCCTGCAGGCTCACGGCTTTCCCAAAACACGGAAGAAATCACACACTCCAAGCTCTCCGGGTAGACCGGCGTCGGACCAAACGTCCCCGTCATCGTCTCGGCAGCTGTCGCCACATGCGTTGCCCTCGCGGCCTCTCTCAGTTTCACGCAACTCGCTGCATGGCTCGCTTCCAGCCGGTGCACACAGTCCATCAACCTCGCATCTTACTCATAGACAGATGCAGCTTCCACCGGTCTTCGGCAACAAAGATGCGATGCTGTCGCGTGGTCTTGTGGCTGAAATCTCCAAGGAGGAGGAGTACAGGAAGCGCCGACACACCATGGGCTACGAAAGCATGGCCCAGGACTTGTCTGCAAGGCAACACAAGCAGCGCCCCGCCTCAATGGCCCCGTCGCTAGCCTCGCCTGGTGAACTGCAGTCCAAACTTGACCAGGTTATCGCCATGCTAAGCAAGCTGTCGACCGATGGCTCTCCGGCCCCGTCACCCACATCAGCCACAATGTGGCCTGCACACCCCCAATACTCATCTCAAAGAGCACCCTCAATACGCTCTTTCGCTTCAAATGTCTCCGTGCCGAACAACATGCATCCTCCCGGACCTATGATGTACAGCCCCTACGAAAGCGTCCCAAGTTTCTACGGGGGGCCCTCGCCAATGTCACCATTTCCTCCAGTGATGGATGCGCAGGCCCCTCAACACTTCAGGCCGGCTTCAATGACACCAATACCTATGGGCGCCCCTCCCCAGCCTTTTGCGCTGTATAGAGGAGCCCAACCACCTCAAACCATATCGAACAGGCCCTCGAGAATGCGCATGGTCAAGACGGGAAATGAAAACGAAGAAGACGAAGAAGCGGAGTGGCAAAAGCTCATGGAAAAGCGCAACGAATTGCGGGAGCAATGGAAGGGCCAGAAACCTGCCAGCGCTGCGTCAGTCGAAACTACGTGAAAACTACATAATTGACCTGCGGCAAATCACAATTGCCGCATTCATCCGGCCACAGTACTCAGCATACAATATCTAATTATCAGGCAAAGCACCAATCCAAAAGTGTAGATCCAGCGCAACGGCGGTTTTCTGGTATTCGTCCGAAAGCCGGGCACTGCTCATGGGCGGGCTCGGGACTGAGCGGAGAGCTTTGTTTATGTCTTTCGCCCTGGCACCATTCCGTTGTGTGTAAGCCGGGTGCTGCGGTGGCTGATGGGGGCCCAGCCATCCCAGCAGAACTGTAGCCAAACATCACTTGAATGACACAGCATAAACGAATCCTGGGCGGTATATGTTGCTGCGAGCCTCCGCGCGACTTACAGAAAGTATACGACCCCAATATCGTTCAGTACGCTCGATAGACACACCGACTCCCTTAACCAGAACTTGATCAGCCTAACCCTTGAGATGATGGAGGTTGCGCGTCTGAGCCAGGAAAGAGATCCGAATATTCACGGAAACACGAAGTTCTCAGCCATTTGCTTCTAGAGCAATTACATGAGAGTCGAGCGATGATCTGCACTGCTGCCTACCCGAGCTCTGACAGCGTTTTGCAAGCATTCGGCGATCGCGTCGGCGCGACTCAGACCGCCGCGTCCACTTTTGATCAAGAACCGTTTGTGACCCGAACCCTTAATTACAAAGTCGCGTTCGTCGGCGCGAAAAAAAACCTAGTATATAAAGCCCAACACTTCGCCATCACCAACGACAGTTGTGATTGCAGTCTAGAATCTTGTCACTACAAGCTCAACCGGTCTCGCTTTAATACCTAAATGTCGGCAATCGAACAGACGCCCTCCAAAAAGAACGCAGCGGCGCTCGACAGCATTGACCTCAACAAGAAGGATGTGCAAGATTTGAAGATGGCCTTCGAGAAGAAGCTTCAGTCCAGCAATGCGAGCAATGAGGAGCACAAGCCGGCGGACGCAAAGCCAGAGAGCCGTGTCTTTGACCTCTCCCTGCCGGAGAGCGCCGACAGTGCGCAACACCCGCTCAGCAAGGAGCACCTGGAGGAGCGCGTCAGGATCAAGGCGATGGAGAAAGACGAGCCCATCCTGCAGGAGAACCCCAACAGGTTTGTTCTGTTTCCCATCAAGTACAATTCCATCTGGCAAGCCTACAAGAAGGCCGAGGCCTCTTTCTGGACCGCTGAGGAGGTTGATTTGGGGAAGGATATCAGCGACTGGGAACACAAGCTGAACGATGACGAGCGTTACTTCGTCTCGCGTGTCCTAGCGTTCTTTGCGGCCAGCGACGGCATTGTCAACGAGAATCTTGTCGAGCGGTTCAGTGGCGAAGTCGGCATTCCTGAAGCCAAGTGCTTCTATGGGTTCCAGATAATGATGGAGAACATCCACTCTGAGATGTACTCGCTTCTGATCGACACATACGTGAAGGACACGCAGGAGTCTCAGTTCCTCTTCAACGCCATCTTCACTATCCCGGCCATCCAGAAGAAGGCGAAGTGGGCCCTGCGGTGGATCTCGGACAAGGAGTCGACCTTTGGAGAGCGCCTCGTCGCCTTTGCTGCTGTCGAGGGCGTGTTCTTCAGCGGCTCGTTTGCCTCCATTTTCTGGCTCAAGAAGCGTGGCCTCATGCCAGGCTTGACGTTCTCGAACGAGCTGATTTCGCGCGACGAGGGTATGCACACGGACTTCGCCTGCCTGCTCTTCAGCCACCTCCAGAACCGCCCGAGCCGTGCCATTGTGGAGCGCATCATCTGCGAGGCAGTTGACATCGAGCAGGAGTATTTCCGCGATGCCCTGCCCGTCAGCCTGCTGGGAATGAACGCCGACCTCATGAATCAGTACGTGGAGTTCGTGGCTGACCGACTCCTGCTTTCGCTCGGCCACAAGCGCGTGTACAACGTCACTAATCCGTTCGACTTCATGGAGAACATCTCTCTGGCCGGCAAGACCAACTTCTTCGAGAAGCGCGTCTCCGACTACCAGAAGGCCGGCGTGATGTCCAACCAGGAAGAGTCATCGAAGGGCTTCGCTCTCGACGAAGACTTCTAGAGGACTGTCTTCGCTGCGCGAACTCCTTCCGCCGCCCCCTCAACTTTACGACCCCAGCTTTATGATGATATGATATGCTACACCAGTTAGATCTGTACCAAATAACTTTATTCACGATAATAATACGCCTTTGATCAAATGCTAAAGCGCTGGCTGCGCAGCCCACGGGCATTCGTGAGTTCACGGCTTGGGTCATTCTCCCCTCCTTCTCGGGCCGCATGCAGCCGGCGCTCTCACCACGAGATGGCGATGGTGTGCGTGCCCTAGGGTTCAAGAGCTAGCTAGCAGGAGATGCAGTCCTCTCACGCATGGTGAGGCTGAAAGCGAGATATGTACTGTTTGAAATCCTGCATCCCAATGAAGCGCCACGAAAGATTGACGGCAAAGTTCTCATGAAGAAGGTGCGCTCTGTCATCGAGAGCCATTTTGGCGAGTTCGGCTTCGGAAAGTGCCAAGCGATGCTCGCCCTCCGCTACTTCAACCCGGACACTAACTGCGGGATTCTGCGAATAAGCCGTGCAGAGGCGCCGATTGTGCAAGGCGCCTTGACCTATATCACAGATCTCAACGGCCAGAAAGTGGTCGTGAGAGTGACGCACGTGTCCGGAACCATCAGGAAGTGCGAGCTGAAGGCTTTGCACATAAGAAAGCAGGACGTGCTAAGCATAATGTAGCTGCTCTCTGCTCGCCAGGCTCGCAAACAATCATCGAGGTCGCCGCCACGCAAGCCTCACCCTCCTCAGGCTTGACGAGTGGCGTGGGCTTTCTCTGCCTCCGTAGATCGATTGATTTAATTTATTCATGTATATTTTAGCAGCATCGCTGCCGCTACGGATCCAAACGCGTCGAAAGCAGGCCGCAACCTCCCCGCCCGCGCCGACTTTGGCGAACGATATAGCAGCTCATTGCTCGTATCTCACGCGGCGCTCAGGGTCCTGGCGAGGTCGCTTCGCCGCTTTGAAAAGAGGCTCGTCGTACAGCGCCTGAGTCTTCCGCGAGCCTGCGTGGAAGAGTCGGCTGTCGAAGAGCTCCTCGGTCTGAGCGCTCTCTCTGCGTGAGTCTCGCTGGTCGCGCAGCCGTTGCCGCAGCAGCTGCTGCTCGTCCGCGGCGGTCCTGAGGCGCCGCTTCTCTTCATCCTCCTCGTTCGCCGCCTGCGCCAGCGCCGAAGCGAGATGGCCTTGAGCCTCTGCATCGACTGCGGCCGCAGGCCCTGCCGAGCTAGACGCTCTGACGTCCAGGTCGACGAGGACTCCGCGATCATTCTTCCAGTTTGAGACGCTGCGAGGGATCTCCCACGCCTCCTTTTCTGCCCGTGAGAGCTGCCGCGGCGCTTGTCGCAGGATCGGCGCGCGTGTTGACGCCGATGCAATTGTCAAGGCTCCGTCTTCGAAGGGTTTCGGTTTCTGGTACCTGTGCCGGGGAGGCTCCAGGGGATCGTTCTGCTGCTCCTCGATTGTCAGCTCGTACGCACGCGCAGAGCCTTTGGGATTGTAGCTGCTTTTTACAGGCCCAGCGGGCTTCCCCTTTTTAATGTCGGGCTCTTGCGCGTCCAGCTCCGCGGCAATCAAGCGGTCAATCGCAGCTCGCGTGCGGCTGAGAAGCGCCTCGCGCTCCTGCTCTGACGGACGCGATAGATCCAGCGCCGCTCTACGCTCCGCCAGCCGAGTCTTTCGCCGCGCGAGCGCAGTGCCCACCGCCATTCGCGAATTGCGCGCAGCCTGAGGCGGCAACCTGAAGTGACAACCTTAGGCGGTAACCTGAGGTGGTAACCTGAGGTGGTGGCGCCTACTTCGCGCCAGGGCTGTCCACTATGGCAGGGCGGGAAACGCTGGTGGGGACGCGCCAACGTGCCCAAGACCTTGGAACTTTTGGTGGTGATGATGCAAGATGGGACGATGCTTAGTCTGAGGGTTTCGCAAAATTTGCCAACCAGACTACCTTTCAACCACTGTGAACGCTGGAGATGAGCGAGGTAAACACAAGCACCTGCCGCTTCCATGAGCAGAAGTTTCCCGAGATCGACGATCTCGTCATGGTCAATGTGAAAGAAATCGCCGACATGGGCGCATACGTCAAGTTGCTGGAGTACGACGAGATCGAAGGCATGATCCTGCTCAGCGAGCTTTCGCGACGACGAATTCGAAGTATCCAGAAGCTCATCAAGGTGGGCAGAAACGAGATCGCGGTGGTGTTGCGCGTCGACAAAGATAAAGGTTATATCGACCTGTCCAAAAAGCGCGTGACACCCGAGGAGGCCGTGAAGTGCGAGGACCGCTACAACAAGAGCAAGTCGGTCCACTCCATCCTGCGCCACGTGGCGGAAAAGTACCAGGTCTCGCTCGAGACGCTGTACGAAAAATATGCATGGCCTTTGGCCAGAAAATATGGCCACGCCTACACCGGCTTCAGGCACGTCATCACCGAGCCAGAGGTTGCCTTCGAGGGCGTCACCCTGGATCCGGAAGACGAGGTCTACAAGGAGCTCATCAACCAGGTGAGCAAGAAGCTCACACCCAACCCGGTAAAGGTACGCGCAGACGTCGAGGTGACCTGCTCTGCCTACGAAGGCATCATGGCCATCAAGGACTCGCTCAAGGCGGGTGAGTCCGTCTCCACGGAGGCCGTGCCCGTCAAGGTGAAGCTCGTCGCGGTGCCGCTGTTCGTCCTGACCTCTCTGTCGCTCGACAGGCAGCAGGCCGTCGATGCGCTGAACGCGGCCATCGAGAAGATGCGAGAAGCCATCACGGCGCGCGGTGGGCAGCTCACGGTGAAGATGGCCCCCAAGGCTGTGTCTGAGAACGACGAAGCCGAGCTCGCGAAGCTCATGGAGCGCAGCGAGAGGGAAAACGCTCAGGTCGACGGCGACGACGACGACAGCGAGGTCGAATCGGGCGAGGACGATTGAATCGCAGAGTGTTCGCACTCCCAGGCACATCGCAAGCCATCGGAACCGCGAGAGCTCGACTCTGGCTCCCATTCTATTTAATACAGTCGCCCCTGTGTATGGCCGAAATTGGGCAGAAAACACACTGAACGCCCCTTTGTGGTCGGCACTGGCGACAAGCGTCACTGTTTGTAATTGAGTAAGGCTATTTATCTAACAAGCAAATTGGTGTGGCCGTACTTGACGCGGCGCCCCAGCCAGGCCCCCCAGCTAGAGATCCGCTCAGTCGCTCTCTCATCGTCCAATGCGTCAGCTGTCCTTTCTGGCTCACGCATAAGCTGGATTGAGTCTTTGCGAGCATTCGAACGATTGCCGGAACCGCCATCCCAATCCATATCTAATTTGGCTGCATAATTAAATATTCGGCGGATGCTGTCGCGCAATGCTCTGCATCATCATGATGCTGGAGCTCGGGCCCTCGAGCATGACCAGCGGTTTTGCTGAGTTTAAACGACAACCAGTCAGCTGCGCGTCATCCGCGAACTCGCTCGGGTTAACTGAAGCAAATCAAGTATATAGATACTTCGTGCTTGGTGATTGAAGTCACTAAAAAATTGCAATAACAGATCTAATAAGGCCCACGATGCAATGCTGAGCAATATTGGTGCGGGTCTCGCCTTCACTAAGATGGCCAAGATTCAGTTAGGCTTGACCACCAGCGCACACGAGTTCCATGGCAGGACTGGCATTTTGGGATACCAGCCTAGTTATGTAAAGATAACGCTGCCTTGAGCGTCATGCATCATGAACAGTTCTACCCTATCAACCGGTGGGCGAATGCGCCTGCTTTGTCAGTTCGCCAACGGTTTCGGTACCATCGTCATCAACACCCTAGGACACATTAGCTGAGGCCACATTAGCCAAGCAGCACACAAGAGCCCATGTCTGAGCGATTCGAGCTGGCTCACGCCATTGAGCTGCAGCCACACCTAGCTCAGCCAGAGGGAAAGAATACAAAGACCCGCAGGATCATGTTGCGCAAAGTCGTGAGCAACATCATTGTCAATAACCCCGAGATGCTGACCTTGTATCCGGAGATACTGCACTGTCTCCAATCGTCCGATAGCGAAATCAAGCGTATGTGTCTTCTGTACCTGGAAACATACGTGAAATCCAGGCCAAAGCAGATACCGGAAACACTCGAGAGGCTCAGCAGAGAAGTCACAAATGATAGTTCCTCGACGGGGATCAGAGCGGTGGCCCTACGGACGCTAAGCAGCATTCCCGCTAAAAGCTTCGCCACCAATACACTTGAACTCATACCGCAGGCCCTAAAATCGCAGGACCCCTACTTTCGGAAAACAGCCTGTTTCGCTGCAGCGAAAGCATGGGCGACGTCGCGTGCTGATGTGGAGAAGAGCGGCGTATTGGGGCGGCTCAACCAAATGCTGATCAAGGAGCCGTCGCCTGTCGTCGTAGCCGCCGCGGCGCAGGCGCTCATCTCCATCACAGAGCAGTCTAATGAGCTGGACTTTGTTATCGATTTCAACACCGCAAAACGCCTTGCCGCGATGATCGGAGATTGTCCTGAGTTTTCACAAGTGTCCCTCCTCGCAGCTATCCAGAATTTCACTCCACAATCCTCAGAGGAGGCCGAGGAGCTGGCCAAGTACATAACCCCTGGACTGCGCCATACGAACGCCGCGGTGGCGATAGGTACAGCCCGAGTTCTCATGATGCTCGGTAATTACTCGAGAGCTCTGAGTGCCTCCTCTGTACATTCCGTTTTTGGGCCACTGCTTTCTCAGCTTAATCGACCACCAGAGATCCAGTACAGCGTATTGCGTAACATCCAATTATTGCTTCTTGCAGTGGATCCCGAGACGCTGAAGATCTTGAAGATACCTCCGCAAACATTTTTCTGCAAGGGTAGCGACCTGCCTTATATTCGAGCTACCAAAATCGATATCTTAAGCGTGCTCTGTACGCCATCCAATGCGGATACGGTGGTGAAAGAACTCATCGAGTTTATCCATGTTCGCGATGATGCTGCCGCCCAGCGTAGAGCAATCACTGCCTTGGCAAAGCTTGCATCTAAATTCGAGGAAATTGCGCCAAGGGCTGTGCAGGTCTTTAAGCAGGTTCTTCACCATAGAAGCACTGGGGGCGAGGCTTCCTCTAATAAGGCTATCGAGACAGAGGAGACCACAATAACAGAGCTGGTCAACCTGGTACGGAGATACACGCAGAATGCACAAATAAAAGAGCAGGTTTTGACTACGCTACTCGAGTTAAGGGAACTTCCTGTGGGCGAGAGCGCAAGATGCTCGTACATCTGGCTCTTGGGGTCAAACGCGCCTTCACCAGGGCGTATTCTGAATTCCTTTGTCGATATTCTGGAGAAGTTTCAGTCTGAAAGCTCCGCCGTCCAGCTCACACTCATGACGGCCTGCATAAAGGCTCACGCACGTTTCCCTCGAGAAATGACACAGAGACTAGTTCCGCGAATCTTCGAGATCGCTGCGAGCCAAAGTGCTGACCCCGACGTCCGAGACCGTGCGTTGTTCTACTGGCGGCTCCTATCTCAGAACATCGAGATCACAAATACAATTGTGGCATCACCTTTACCTCCAATAATAAATGGCGAGCACGCTTACGACTACAGCCAAATCGAGGACCTAGAACTCTCTATGGGTTACCTATCCAGCATCTATTTGAAACCTGCAGAGAAGCTATTTCGAGTGGCGCCTACTCGTCAGCTCAAGGCTTCGCCCGCATTGTTGCCACGAAAGTTGAACAAGCTCAGGGAGCTCGCCCCAAGCAATGCACGCTCGCCGAACGCTTCCAGAGCTGCTTCTGCGTCGAGTGCATCTCTTTCGCTACAAAATCAACACAGCCTTACACCAATGGCCTCTGGCTACTTCAATTCTCCTCCAGCTCCACCAGTGCCACGCCCCCAAAATTTGCGGCAAACCTCGCTTAATGATCAGTTTCAAGGATTGAGCTTACAGCCAACACCACAAGATATCCATGAAAGGCTGATAGATCTTTGAATGCATCCTCATGTCGCGTACAAACACATAGCGAACTCTCGAGGTAGCTTTGTCCGCATCGAGCTGATAAGCAAATCTTACTGAATCGAGCAAGGGGTGCCGAGCTCTTAGTGAGGATACTCTTCGACTGCAGATCAAGAAAATCTCGAGATACGTGGAAGAACCTGCATAATTTAGGACATTTAAAATTGCATATACACCTTCAAGATTGATATCCGAACTCCAAACAGATACAAACGGAGGTAGCTATATCCTGCAAGTTCTCACCTTTATGGGCGCATTCGCAAATGTCAGTTAACTTCATTGGTGTGCTCTAATTTTTCTGAAACCTCGTCCCGAATGCCGGGAGGCTCATGAATGGGATATTTCACTGCCATGTCAACAGGGACCACGGTAGTAATTGTCTGCTTTGGAAGGTGGGGCTCAGGGCCCAGCGGAACACCCTCAAGGTCTCGTTCCAGCAACATGCGTAAAATCACTTGAGCACCTCTTTTAGACAGAACAGCATTCTGCTCTACACAAAAACCATTGCCCACGCACGCGCCGCATCCGATCTCACAAGGACAACTATCCAGCGCATCGCACGACCTCTCTAGCAACGCTCTGAACTGATTGTAAGCTGAAAGAAGTATTCCGTTCCCGAGCTCGCCACCATATCTCTCGTAAAAAATCAGCCTCCCTGGTCGATGGCGTTGCGTCTCACGCTTTGCCATGATTTCTTTCTGAGGTGCCTTACACTCTGTTGCTACATCTCCGGGAGCCATCGACACAAACATCGGCATTATTGAGATGATGCAATGCTCTGCAGCGTGTATACTTGCTGCAACATGATGCTCGCGATTTTTCAGTGTTTCGAGCAGAAGATGCGATAGATTGATGTAAAATCCAGTCTTGAGGCTCGAATTCGGGGGGATCTGCACGTCTACACAGTCGATGATCTGGTTGTGCTCATTCACTTTGAAATATCCAAATACCTTGTTTGTCACTCGGATGGATCCCCGAGCGATTGAACATGTCAGCGATATCTGCTTCGCGGCAACCGTCTTAAGAGGGTCCACATCCGTATAGTCCCGCTGTCTAGTCACCCACTTGACATGTGTGCGCTTGACTTTAGCGAAAACAAGATCAGGATCTAGATGAATGACTAGGTAGGCTCGGCCTTGGTGAACAAAGATAGCGCCCTCGTACAAGGTAAATCCAACTCTCTCGTACTCTACTCTTTCAATGACAGTGTCAGTCTGAACGTCAATCACGATGGTGTCTTCCTTCTCGTTTTCTGCTTTACGGACATTGATCTCTGGTTTGTGAGGAAAGTGAAGGCTCCCATTATCCAGGACTTCCAGTTTCGCAGCCTCAAGATTCCCGTGGCTAGAAAAGAATTTTTGAATCTCGGCACTATCTAGTGCCTGCTCGTATGCTGCTGCCTGAATATGGCTTCTGACAAGAGATTCGTGCAGTACGATTGTCACTTCGTTTATAGGGCCGTGCAAAACCTTCTCAGGATTTGATGCGTAGGCCTGATCCAACACGGACCCATCGGCCACATATACGACCAGAGAATCGTGCTGACGGCGTCCGATGCGGCCCACTTGCTGCCTGAAGCTTGCGATAGAGTGAGGAAACCCCACTATGATCGCAGCATCCAAATTTCCGATATCGATGCCAACCTCCAGCGCGGTGGTTGCCACTATTCCCAACAGATCTCCACTGAACATGGATGCCTCTATTGCTCTTCGGTCCTCAGGAGCATAACCACCACGATACGCGCGAACAAGTGAGGTCAGACTTGGATCAATTTCATAGACCGCGCGCAACATCAACTCACATTCGCGTCTGTAGCGACAAAACGTAATTACTCTCATGCCGGCCCGGACCATTCGCACCAGCAAAGGCGCAGCTTCTTTGATGGGGTGCATTCGCCCGCTTGTCGGGTCTCGAGGGGTCATATAGTCGGGCGTGCAGAACACGAAAGTCTTCGCGCCACTGGGCGAGCCATCTTGCTCGCTTGTCAAAGCTAGAATTGAATCCTTAGAGAGCCCCGTCAAGGTATGCATGAGACTTTTCGGGTCGTTAAGTGTCGCCGAGCAGCCAATGAACTGGCACGGTGATGCGCCAAGTTGCTCGCAAAGGCGCCGAAGACGGCGAATTACCATGGCTACATTAGCTCCAAACACTCCACCGTAGTAATGAAGTTCATCGATCACAACATATCTCAGATTGCCAAGGAAGCGATACCATCTTTGCCAGTTGGGAAGGATCGTAGTGTGTAGAATATCAGGATTGACGAACAGCACACGAGCACTCTGCTGCGCTATCTGGCGCTTTGCCCAGGCAGTGTCTCCGTCGAAAGTGTGTGCAATATTGTCCTGATCGCCAAAGGAACGCAGTTGGTCCTGTGCGAGGGCCTTAGTTGGGTATATAAATAGTGCGGTGTCTTCGTCTGAGCCGTTCAGGCTGTTTCTTACTAGCGAGTGGAAGATCAGGGACTTTCCCGAAGCCGTGGCTGTACTTATAACTAAGTGATTGTCGCCATCCTCGAGCAAATGCTTCAGTCCCAAGCTTTGATGAGACCAGAGCTTCTCGACGCCACCTAGAGATTCGATCAATTGTGGAGGAGTCTCGCCATAGCTCGCTTCCCTGCCTTGTTCCTGCGTCTTTGTCACGACGTTTCTGAGTTCTGAGGTGACGCTCTCGAAAAGCTGGACCCTGTCTCCGGAGGCGTCTGCTATGTTTGCTGCTTCGCACGATTGATCCTTCAGGGCCTCATAAGGGTCTACTGAAGGTAATAACGACCTCGACAGTTGCTTTAGCTTGGTCAATGAAGTAGTTTTTTCGAACTCAGCCAGTGCCTCCCGAAACCGCGCCACCCTATCTTTCACTGTGCTATTCAACTCAAGCGCGCGTCGTTTCCGAGCTCGTTTATCATTGAAGCTGAACATCAAAATGTTGTCTGGTTGGTCTCCAAATACTGTATCGGCCGGCGTGTCCATGTACCCGAAGTATATTTCTTCTGGAAGTAGATACTTGAAGACAGCGAGATCTTCCAGGTCAACGCCTAGCTTGTCAGCCCCACACATGACCCCGTCCCTTGCGGCGATAAAGGATGCTATTGTGCATGCTCTCTGGAAACGGGCGATCAGCTCCGCGCTCATCTCATCTTGACTTTTGATTCTTTGCGAATATGAGTGATAACCCTCCGACCTTAGGGTCCCGTATGCTTCTTGGAAAGCAGGTCAGCGCATAGGAGAAACTCCACGATGTGAGAGAGACCGAGTAGTAGCTAGGTACTTATTAGTGTAATGGATAGTCACTAGTATTAATTTCGCGAAGGTAATCAGGATTTGCCCGTGGCTCGCTCGTAGGCTCTGAGAACTCTCAGAGCTTCTTCCAAGTGGCTTGCGGCAGTATTAATGTCATCATAATTGAGTGCAGACACCGCATATTTGGCGTGCTTTTGAGCCGAGTTTGTTGCAGCAGTGAGTCTTATTATTTCCTCTGGAGTCGACGGTGGCGCCCCAGCCTTTGTCTCTTTGGGTGCTGATGCGGGTCCTGGGCCGCTCTTTGGGGGTGAAGGAGTCAATGGTGTCTTTGCAGGCTTTACAACTGGCGCCGGCTCGTCCCGCCTTTTTTCTGGCGGTGGGGGCGGTGAGGGCGAGATGCTATTTCGAGGCTTGACGGCTGGGGGTGGAGGCAGCGAGAGGTCTTCCTCCAGGTTATTTAGGGGAGCGTGAGGCAAAGCAAGATCGTTAGAAGGATCCGCGCGAGGGGGCTCTGGAAGGTCGGCAGGGTGTTCTCCGCTATCAACATCATCAGACTCCTGCACATCTTTCGAGGCGTGTGGCACTTGAGGGACTGAGTCGTTGTCTACCGCGGGTTCGACCGGCGTTGAGGCATCTGGGTCTGGTACGGCAGATACTGAATCTTTGGGTGCGAGTTCCTCAGAACTTTCTTGATTGGGCCCAATTGAATCTCCAGCGGTGCTGTGGATGGCCTCACTTTCGCTCTCCTGATCCTTGTAAAGATCATTAGGATCGTCTCCATTTCGAATCGCCTTCAGTATTCGGGTGGCCTGGAACTTGGCGTAGCGAATCTTTTCTGAGGTCTCAGTGTCTAGCTCTCCCCATACGCTTTCAAGGCCTAGAAACACGGCCGCGGCAGCGAAACCGGCGCCGGTTGACTTGGATACCGTCCCGCTATGAGTGGCACGATCAGCTTTATTGAACACGGCGGCAGCGAAGTTCAGCACGTGGGCGCGACCAGCTTGATCGTCCTGCAGCAATTCGTTATTTTCAAGCTCGGACTTCATCGTTTCGATCTCGCCAAGTAAAGACTCGGCAAACTCCGCAACTTCCGCATCTTGAGTGTGCAACTTGGTCTCGAGCAGCTGTCCAACAGCGGAGAACAAACAGTAGTAGGACACGACAGGATCTACTTTTCGAATCTCCTCTCCACGGCTGAGAAGCGGCTGTATAAAAGAAACAGATTGGGGAGCTTTCATTGCAGTCCACGATATAGTGCGAGGCAGGCACCTAGTTGGGGTCGTGTGCCCAAGGCACGGGTTTAAGATACGGGGTTTTGAGGCAAGGACAACTCGGATCCACCAAGGCGCGTAGGCGTGTCGAGGCAGAGGTCGATAAGTGCCGGGTGTGTTTGTAGCAGTGGGGAGCTGGCAGCGTCACTAATCTTCAAGAGCGGGCTAGTTGTTTACGTTCATACATGCTATGGAGTGTTCCGGACTTGTCGCCTGCCACCGTCCCACTGCTGGGGGCGGACGAACCCGTCCGTGCGTCCGTCAGCGGAGTCGGTCTCTATAACGGCGACGCGAAGTCCAGCGAACACGCAAATGGGGTGGTGTATTTAACAAGCAAGCGGTTGATCTACGTGGACAGCGCCCACCCAATTCTCAACTCTGTCCAAGTCCAAACTTCGCAAGTCAAGGGCGTCACATATACGCCTCGTTTTCTCAAAGCGAGTGCCAAAATCAGTCTAGAAGTATTACCTGACGACTCAGGGAGCAGTTCTGACGCCAAGAATAGAAATTGGGCTTGCGCGATCTGCTCATTCTCGAACAGTGGGGATACCTCAGTGTGCGCAACCTGCGGTGTGCGTGCGCAAGAAGACACAAGCTTTTGTGTGCAAGAGACCGAACCTCTCGAGCCAGGCGTCTGCCCGCACTGCACTTTCAAAAACCACCCTTCCGTCAGGTTTTGTGAGATGTGTGGCGCCTCTCTCAAACTGGAGTCTTCACTGGCATCTTCGCTAGGCACACACATAAAGATAAGCTTTCGCAAAGGAGGGAGCCACAACTTCTACGAGAGGCTTGAGAATGCCGTCAATGCGGCGCCAGCGTCCAAAGGTGATGCCAAAGCCTCGGAACCCAAGAAAAAGACACTCGGTTTTGGGATCCGAACGTTACAGGCTCGCAACCAGGATACTCAGATTCGAGTAAATGAGATTCTGGACTCTGCGGCGTCAAGCTCAGCAAATTTCAAGGAAAGACTAGCCGAGGTCGTGGCAATCGCGGAGAGACTCGTCGTTCCAAAAGAGGGCAGCCTTCCGATAATCGTGGGGATAGACGGCGATAATTCTGAGGGTCTTGCGCGCCAATTGGCTGACTTGCTCGTCGGGAAAGATCTACTTTCGCGCGCTGGCGGTATGATCTCGTTACACGATGCGTTTGCACTATACAACCGATGTAGAGGCTTCGGCTTGATAAGTGCGGCACAGCTTCTAGCTGCTCTCGAGCTCTGCGAGTCTCTGGATCTACCCTTGCGCGTCCGCACATTACAGTCGGGGCTGAAGGTTGTGGAAACCCGTGGTGGGCTGGACCAAGCTCTGCAGCGCCTCCTACACTGGATCAAGCAGGAGTCCAGCACGGTGGTCTGGCGGGAGAGCTCGGGTTTCAGCGCGCGCGACGTAAGCGACAAGTTTGGTTGCAGTGTCCAGGTAGCCCTCGAGGAGCTCACTCTTGCCGAAGAACGGGGCAAGCTTTGTCGCGACGAGCACACTTCAGGACTGCGGTTCTTCCCCAATTTGCTTATTGAATCCGCACACTAGTTCTGCTAGCATCTTTCCGTCATTACACGCGCCATTTTAGCCAATTTGTATTCATGTTACGAGATGAATACCACATGGATGGGGGTACAAGAGGTCTTGCCCACGCATTCTTTAGTGACTGATGATGATAGCTGCAAATTTTGATCGGTTCTAGCATTGATTATGATCACCTAGTGTTTTAAGTTTTACCTGGCGCGGCGCACAAACGGCTCTTGTTTGCTCTTGCAGCCTAGCTCGGGTGGAACGGGCTGCGACTCAGAACTGGAGACGCGGGCCTCGCATCTAGTACCGCCGGCGGTACCTGAGCTCGTGAGGGAGACCGTGGCCGCATTCTGTAATGCTGATGCGATGTGTTGAGTGGGTTCAGAGGATTGAGTGGCTGGTTTCCGCTGGAATGAGCACTCTGGTCGTAGTGAGGACGTTGCTGATCTAAAGGGCTCAACGGTTCGCTCGCCTGGTTGGGTGCAGTGATGTTCTGGCCAGACCTTGGTACATGAAGAGGCGGTACCAGCTGCTGGTCTGACACGTACGCCTGTTGGGGCGCCAAGCCTGGAGCCAGCTTGTCGGAGTTTTGCCCCGTCGCGCGCTCTTCTTCGACCATGGGCCGCGCTCCCTGGTGTTGCAGTGAAGGTTTGACCTGCAGATCTGGCAACGCCAGGATCCTTTCCCGCACATAACCATACTCCTTCTGATAAGAGGGATCGTCGCGGCGCTCTAGGACAGAACTTTGGTCCAGTGTGCCCAATAGCTTGACCTTGTTGCGAATCAGAATGTTGAGGATTGGCTGTGATTTGTTGGGGTTCGCCACGAAGCACTTGAAAATTTGGAATGCCTCGTAGTGTATGTTTTTGGATTTGTCCTTTAGCAGCAGCATGATTAGCTTGAGGTTCTCTAAGCCGTCGCAGTAGTAGAATAGATACTCCTGGTTTCGTCTCTGCTTCAAAAGTGAGTAGAGCAGCCGCAAACTCTGTCGCTTCGCCACGTAATTGTTGCTTCGAATAAGCCCGTTGATGCATTGCGTGAAGTATTCGCGATTGCGCTTCAGGAAGTCCGAGGCCAAGCTGGGATAGTTCGACATGAACGCGGTGAACGTCGTGAAGTTGTCCGTTGCCACCTCGAACTCGGCATCGTCCATGTATTGAAAGAACCACCAGAAGTTCTGGAGGTTGAGGACATAGGCGACCAGCGCCTCATGCCTAGCACACTCTCGCAAGATCTGGCAGACCGTGCGGTGGATATCTCCGGCTCCAGCGCTGCTCAACAGGATGGTGAAGACCTCAGGGACTTTGTAGAGGAGGTAGTCCACAGTGGGCAGACGTTTGAGAATGTAGCAGAAGAAGTTTGCGACATCACGCTTCGCGTCGAACTCGAGGAGCCGCAGGTTTTGGACCAGAGGCACGAGAACGTCAGTACTGTAAACCTCCTTGGCCAACAGCGTCAGCTGCTCGGGGTCAGGCTGACCGCTGGAGTCGACCGCCTGCGCCCACGTCGATTTGCGGATTTGCGCCAGAAGCTTGCCACACTCCTCGGCCGCCTGGCGCTGCTGATCGTTCAGATGTATTTCAGGGGGTGTCGAAGAAGCTGGAGGGCCCTTTTGATTAACTGCCGCTTGGCCAGAGTCTCCAACGCGTGCAATCCATTCGCTTAATGCATACACGACCTCGTTCAGTGTCTTGGGACGCTTCTGCGGGAACAAGAAGGACATCCCGTTCTCCTAGTACCTGCAGAAGGGGACAAGAAAATAGGAGAGTACGAGGCTCGAGGACGGACTGCAGGCCTTGAACAGGTCAAGCTCCAAGCCGTGGGTTGGGAAAAGCGCGAAGGAGAGTTAGGAATTACGCATACATGTACATACACACACGCATCTACACGCGCGCACAGAGACACTGACCCCAAGGCCACGCCCCCTTAGCCTACCCGCCCGCCAACGCCACACTAGCAGTATCTGGGGTGCTCGAGTGCCAACCTTGTTCGCGCGAGGAAGCGCGCGCGCGCGCGAAAGGCGTACACCACCGATAGGTGAGTCATCAAAGTAGTCATCCCTACGCAGCTCGTCCTAGCCTGCATGCCCAGATTACCCTCTCCCCCCCCTCTGTGATCTCGACGAGCATCCGCGCTTTTTCCTACAAGGACTCTGGGATTAAACATGCTTCGTACAGAGCTCAAATTGCGGGCTCTGCACGCGGGGCGGCGCTCGCTCAGCAACCTTGATGCCTCGAAACTTCAGTACAATCTTGTTTCCAAACGCAAGGACTATCCCCCGCCCGAGCAACTGAAATTCGGCCATGTTTTCTCGGACCACATGCTCGACATCGATTGGTCGGTCGAGGAGGGCTGGCACGCACCGAAGATCGTGCCGTTTGGCAATCTGCCCATGCATCCGGCTTCCTGCGTGCTGCATTACGGATTCGAATGCTTCGAAGGGCTCAAGGCGTTCCGCGATGTCAACAACGATCTGCGCATTTTCAGGCCCGACCAGAACATGGCCCGGCTAAATCGATCCAGCACGCGCCTTGCTCTGCCTGGCTTCGACGCGGACCAGGCAATCGAGCTTCTGCAGCGCTTCGTACGCGTGGAGGAGTCCGCCATCCCTAACGGCAAAGGTTTCTCGCTCTACCTGCGCCCGACAATGATCGGAACGCAGCCGACGTTGGGCATCTCCACCCCCAAGCGGGCGAAGCTGTTTGTCATTGCGTCGCCCGTCGGCCCGTACTATTCGAACGGCTTTGCGCCAATCAAGCTAGAGGCGCGTGACGACGTGGTGCGCGCCTTCCCTGGCGGTGTGGGCAACTACAAGCTAGGCGGAAACTACGCGCCCTGTGTTCTTCCGCAGCAAGAGTCGGCTGCGCGCGGCTATGCGCAGAACCTCTGGCTTTTCGACGGTCATTTGACGGAGGTGGGATCTATGAACCTGTTCTTGGTCTTCCGTAACCCGGACGGGACTCGCGAGCTGTGCACGCCGCCGCTGGACGGCACCATCCTTGAGGGCATCACGCGCCTCTCCATCCTCGAGCTGGCGCGCCAACGACTTGACCCGAAGACATGGAAGGTCAGCGAGCGCCAGATCCATATCAACGAGGTCCTTGAGCGCCAGCAAAAGGGCGAGCTCGAGGAGGTGTTCGGCAGCGGGACAGCTGCCATCGTTTCTCCCGTCAACGAGATCGGATACCACGGGAAGCGCATTGATGTTCCAATCGCTGAGGGCAAAGGCGCGGGACCCATTACAGAGACTGTGCAGAAGTGGATTCTCGACATCCAGTATGGCGTGGACGAGCACCCATACTGCCCTGTTATCCCGAAGTTCTGAACACTGATTGATCTGCTCAGACATTTGCACTAAGCAGGGAAAGCTGGCGCATATCGCGGGCTCTTCAGTCCTCAGATCTAGCTTCAGCCCGCCCCCCCTCTCTCTTACCAGCGAGAGTTTAGAAGCAAGCTACGAAGCAAGCTTCGTAGTGGTATATAAGATTTGCACTCGCAGGCATACTACATAGATACTCGTACCGTTTCTAGGCGAACACCGTCCGTGATAGCCGGCAAGCACAAAAATCGGCCCGACGGAGCCATGTCGAAGCTCCTCCTCTTGGACCCTGCGCTTCCTGCGGCTTGGAACCGCCCGTTGTGTCTGCGGCCGAGGGTTCAACGCTGGCTGCGCATGGCTGACACACGGCGCCCTGGGCTGGGCACCCACCAGGAAGGCTGGGCATAGGAAAGCTCCGAGGTTGGACGCCTGGCACCACCATCGATATCCGCGGCGATGTCATTCTTCGACGAAGAAGAGCGGCCCAGGAGGTCGTCGCGTGAGTCGGGACGCAGCAGCCGCAGCCGGCGCAGCGCTCCGCATGGCTCCACCTACACGGACAGGTTCCGGACCGACACGCCCTTCGCTCAGCCGACGGCGGCGGCCGCGCCTGCGGGGCGCCGCAGTGGCGACCGCCAGGGAAGCGAGGAGGTGAGCACCGGCCAAATTCTGGCGCTCGTGGACCGCGCCACCTCGCCGCACCACAACGAGCCGGATCTGTACCTGAACTTACAAATAGCAGACCTCGTGAACGCCAAAAAGAGCAATGCGCCTCGCGATGTTGCGATGAAGCTCGCGAAGCTGGCCAACTCGCCCGTGGTGATAACGGCCGTGCTCGCGCTCTCTGTCCTCGACGTGTGTGTCAAGAATTGCGGCTACCCCTTCCATCTAGCCATTTCGCGACGCGACTTCCTCAACCTGCTCGTGCGCAGGTTCCCCGAGCGCCCCCCACTTCACTACTCGCGCGTGCAGACCCTCATTCTCGAGATGATCGAAGAGTGGAACGTGACTCTCGTGAAGACCAGCCGCTACCGCGATGATCTGGGCTTCATTCGCGACATGCATAGGCTTCTGTCATACAAGGGATACATCTTCCCTGAAGTCAGCGCAGACGAAATTGCGGCGCTCACGCCCGAGCAGGACACTCTCAAGTCGGCAGCCGAGCTGGAGAAGGAGGACAGGGAGGCTCAGAGTGCCAAGCTGCAGGAGCTCATACGCTCCGGGACACCCCAGGACCTGAAAGAGGCGAACCGTCTGATGTCCGTCATGGCCGGCTTCAGAGAGACGCGCGTTGACTACCACGCCAAGGTGGCCGCAGAACTCGACAAGGTACGACGCAAGGCCGATATACTAGGGGAAATGCTCCAGCAGGTGGAGGAGAGCGGGTCGCTGCCGCAGGGCGGTGCCGACGACGTGTTCGCCGAGCTCACTCAGTCCTTGAAGGCGGCGCTCCCCAAGGTCAAAGCCATTCTTGCCGATGAGGACTCGATGGAGGACGACCACGACGCTAAGGACAAGATCCAGAGCCTCAAGGCCACGGTGGAGGCGGTGTTGCAGCGGCAAGCCGCGCTCACGGGCGGGTCTTTCACGGCCGAGAGTGAGCCCGCCAGGACCGAAACCTCCGCAAAGTTTGCCTCACTCATTGATATTGGTGATGAGGACGATCAGGTCACGTCCACTAATACCACGCTGGAGCACAGCCAGGACGATCTCCTCGGTCTCTCCTTTGGCGCTCTCTCTCTTGGCCCCTCGCAACCCATGAGCACGAGCAACATCCTCAACCTGTCGGCCTCCTCGACCTACCAGCCCAGCGAACAAACTGCCGAGCAGCCAGCGGAAGCCAGCGTGGCGGCGCCGGTCCAGCGGCAAGTATCGGGCTCAGACCCCTTCGCAGTCTTCACGACCAATGCGGAGACAACAACGCAGCCGACGGCAAGCCAGTCTTTCACTGCGGGTGCCTCATCGGAGCATCAGGTTTGGTCTGACGAGACGCTGGCCATCTCCTACACCTCCAAAAAGGCTAATAACACGACAGAGCTGGAGTTCTTCTATTCTAACCCCAGCGGAAAGAAGGTCACCAACTTGGAAATCATGCTGGCCCAGCCGAAGTCTTTGCAGCTCGGCATTGGACCGCTTTCGTCCACGCAGCTCGAGCCTCGGCAGCAAAGAGGCGTGACCCAGCACGTCACACTCACCGGCTCGGTCGCGCCAAAGCTGAGATGGAAAGTCAACTACAACTGGGGCCTCGAGTCCAGATCTGCAGGCGGGGACCTCAAGAACGTATAGACCCAGAGCTCCAGGGGGTGCAATATTGGACTTTCAGAACGATCCGTGTACTTGATAATGATCATCCTGCGCTGCAGGCAAGAGTTGATATAAATAAATATTCTATTATGGTCTTGGAGACTGATGGGGCGAGTGTCCCATGTTTGTGTTCGCGACGCTCTTCGAAAACATGGAAGCTCTCATATTGGCCTGTTGCTGCTGTTGCTGCAGTTGGTCCTGCGAGAGTGACTGCTGCGGCTGCTGAGGCTGCTGCTGCTGCTGCTGAGAGTGTTGGCGTAGTTGTTGTTGTTGCTGCTGCTGCTGCTGCTGCTGCTGCTGCTGCTGCTGCTGCTGCTGCGGCTGCTGGTGCGGCGGTTGCGCGAGCTGCGCTGATTTAACGGTCGGCGACGCAGCAACCGAGTGCGGCGAGGCCGAGTGTCTTCCGTTAACACCAGCCAGTGCGTTTGCCTCGGCCGCGCGCCTCTGAGCCTCTTGGCGCTGGGCATACTGATTCTCCAAATACCGCCGCACATTCGTCACCGCCAGCTGCTGAACCTCCTGCGTGGACAGCGTCGGGTTGTTCTGAGCGATCTTGTTCATGAGATCGCGCATCTGCTCGTGCGTGAAAGGGAACCGCCTTCTCGGCGTTTGACCAGGAATCTGCTGCTGGCCCTGCTGTGTGTGGTGGGCTTGTTGCGCCTGCTGAGCCTGCTGAAGCTGCTGCTGTGTTTGCTGCAGCTGCTGCATCTGCTGAGCTTGCTGGGCTTGTTGGACTTGGTGGGCCTGCTGCGCTTGACGAGAATGCTGGGGATGCTGCATGCGTTGCGCTTGTTGCGACATCTGCAGCTGCTGGGCCTGTTGAGCCTGCTGGGCCTGCCGAGCCTGCTGGATTTGCTGGACGTGTTGAGCTTGCTGAGCTTGGAGTATCGGCGAAGGGCTGTGCATCGCCGAACCTGGTCGTTGAAGGCGAGCCTGCTGCTGCGCCTGAGCCTGCAGCTCCGCACGAAGCCTCGCCTGCTGCTGGGGAGTGAGGTGGGCGGCCTGCATGGCCGGCGACGATCCCTCGCGCATGACTGCTTGACCTTGCATCACGGATGGTGCTGCAAGGGGCATTGAGGCTGCTTTGCCCTTCATCGAGCCTTGCGGCGAATTGGCTTGGATCTGCTGCTGCTGCTGCTGCTGCTGCTGCTGCTGCTGCTGCTGCTGTTGCTGCTGCTGCTGCTGCTGCTGCTGCTGGAGTTGCTGCTGCTGCTGAAGCTGTTTCTGCAGCTGTTGTTGACGTGCAACTGCGGCAGCCGCTACTGACGGCGGCATCGGAAGTCCTGCAATCGAAGGTGGAGATATGCCATTGAGCGCGGCATTGGCGGGTACTGGACTAGGGGTCGCTGTGCCCGTACTTGCGGTGGAGCTGGCTGGGGTCACGCCAGCCATGCCTCGCACGCCTTGACTGCCGACGCCTGCGCGAGCCATGCGCGCAGCCGCATTTGCCTGCGCTGGCGTCATCCCGCTCAAAGATGGGGGCACCCCGGCGGCGGGCCGAGAAGCTGGGTCGCTGCCTCGCTGAGAAGCGGCTCGCGCTTGTGCTTGAGCGACAACAAGCCGCTGGTGCATGTACTGATCGGCCATCTGCTTGTCTCGCTCGAATTTCATGCGGGAGAGCTCAGCTGGGGTATGTGTCTTCGAGGGACGCGATTGCTCTGCGCGCTGCCTGAGCAAAAACGCGGAGTTGCTCGGCTTGGGAGCTGTCTCGCGTTTGCGCTTGACCTTGCGGATGCCTTCCAGCATGGACGCCCAGCGGATCCGCTTCTGGCCGCGGAGATGTACATCTGGTGCGATGCTGACCGGCATCTGGCGTCTCCGCGCAGCTTGTGAGGCTTTCGCTGAGGTCTCCAACCAGTGTCTGGCAGCGTCCGCGTGTTTCCCTCGAAGCTCCTTGACATCGGTGTTGCTGACCTGCATCCAGCGCTCGAACACTTGCCATGGCGTTCGCCGCTCCACGTTGGAGGTGTATGTGTTGTTGCCGGGTCCCGAAGTGGCCGCGACGTTCGTGTTGAGGCCGGTACCTCGGCTATGTGCGAGCATGTCGGAGATCAGAGCCCAGTTGTTGTGGAATTCCTTCTGTAACTGGAGAAGCCGCTCATCTTCGACCGGTCTCCAAGCACTGCCCAGCCGCGCGCTCATGAACTGCTGAGACGGCGGGGTCGGCGGTCTGATGTCTGAGTCTGGCCTTGATCTGAACGCCAGCTTCTCCACGGCGCGTTTGTCCTCCGGCACGAAGTCAGCGGAGGCCTGATCCTTGTCCGCAACTCTATTGTCCAGATCCTCAATAGCGATTCTTCGCCAGGCGGGGTCTATATCTGGCACGTGCATAAACTTGGATACGGGGACCACGCCATGTGCGTTCACAGTCGGGTCGCGATAACTCTCAAAGCTGAGCGAGGGCATTGAGGGGAGCGTCTTCGTTAGAAGCCGCCTCGAAACTTTGTCCAGAGCCGCAGCCGGAAGCACGCAAGGGGTGTTCGATGCAATGATGCTGAATTGACTGTCCTTATCATCGTGCTCTGCGGCGGGCTCGGACTCAGGTTCAGCCTGGGGCTTGTTTCTCTCTGCGAAGAATTGGAGGACTGCCTGGCTTACCGCGTGGCAAACCGCCATCTTGTATCTTCTCTCGCTCTTCATTCCAGAGTGCACAAATTTGGCCTCACTCAAGAGATGGTCCCAATGCGTTCGCAACCGCTCCGGGTCTAGATACTTTTTCTGCTGTCTCAGACCCCATTTGTTCAGCTTCTTGAGGTCCTCCATTCTCCCGAAGGTCTTAATTAAGCGGCCCTCCAAGAGGCACTCGCGGAACGCATCAGTGGACAGGGCTTTGTGGTTGAGCACCACTTGTCTGACGGCGGGAGCGGCCTGTATGATGAAGTGCAGTTCTGCAAGCGACTTCGACGCTTTTTGCACTGGCTCCGGCACCAAGGGGGGCAGCACATATACCGCTTTCTCAAGTGGCTCGTCGTCCAGTGCGCTATCAAGCTCCTCGTCATTTTGCTCGTGTTCCAGCGTTGCCGCCGAGCCGTCGGTTTGTAACTCGGGGGCTTCGAGCTCATTCTTGGTCTGATCATCGGCATCCGCGCCTTCATTTGTACCCAGTGACTCAACGACTCTATCGCTTGCATCCGCATCACCAGGTGTGCGCGCCGTCGCAGCAGCTTCATCGCGGCCCTCCGGGCCGCGTGCCGACTCGGCGTCCTCTTCTTGCACTTGGTCTTTCTCGCCCGACGTTTCTGCCTTCTGTAACTCAGCGATATAGTTATTTGGTAAGTTCAGGTCTTCCAGGCTTGGCAGATCGGCCTCGGCGCTGGCGAAGCGCTTGACTAAAGGCTCGATCTCCTCCGCATGATCCTGAGGATCTGAAGCGTTCAGCGGGGACAGCGCCAAGACCCAGAGACGCGCTAGAAGCGCTTCTCTGGATCCGACCTGCAGAGACCCAACCATCAGTAGCGATGAGTATGCAAACCACAGTGGGGCAGCTGATGTAATGGATGATCGATCTCACGCGCGGCCCGCTGCATCACAGCTAGTCACCTTGGATACTAGTACTCAACAACTACTAGGCAAGCCGTTAATTTCAAATTACATTTTTTTCCAAATTTGGGAGCGGGCTAGTCGTTGAATGAATGCGCTAGCTGCACTTGCTCTAATCTGACTCGCCTGCCGTGCAATTGATAAAGTGCTTGTGTGCGTTTCCACCTTACCCAATATCATCGCTTCAGCCATTACTCTACTTCAGCTCTGCCTCCCTCGAGGCCCGTTCGTGACCCCATCGCAAGTGCTTGGCCGGCTGGTAAGGTATGCATTCAGTTTGCAATGTGTGAGAAGCTTTTCGTAGATGCTTACGCCATACTCGACGATGGGTCGAGAGCTGAGGAGGATCGCGTGGACGCTGTGGAATCGCTTGTGCATGAGAGGTTTCCGGACCTGAAGTCCGGCGATGCTGAAAGGCTTGTTCTCGACTTGTTGATGGCTCATCATCGAGGCAAAAACCCGGCCGAGGCGGCAGACGCTCTCGTCCTCGGCCCGCAATACACCTCAGGCCAAGTTCCGCGGGCTAAGGGACCGCCTGCGAATAAAGCACCCCTGAGCGCACAACCCGCGGCCTCGGCAATCTCGGCCCCGGCCGCGGGCTCGGCTGCGCATAAAGAGGCAATTCCAGCCCCTTACGCCTCGCTGAAGCCCTTCGACCAGTTGCGTAAGTTGTTTGGATGGGAGAACAGCGATGAGGACATAGAGCGCGCTCTTGCCCACAATGACTTCAATCTCGAGCGAACCATAGGGATGCTCTCAGGGGAGGAAGCCGAGGCGGAGCTAACGAAGGAGCAGATGGCCTCGCGGATTATGTGCCGCTACTTCATTAGCGGTGGTTGTGTGCGCGGAGCGCAATGCATGTACAGCCACGACGGCAAATCTCGACTGTGCAGGTTCTGGCTGCATCAGCGGTGCCTTGCCGATGACTCCTGCATATTTCTGCATGAGGTCCCACCCGCCATAATCGACAGCGTTGGTCAGGATGCCGAAGCACCCACCGAGCCGAGGCTGCCGTCTTTAAGCGCGCTCCCTGCGCTCGGTGCGCAGAAGGGCCAATCAAAAAAGAACAAGAGGCCACAGCCGGCTGCTGCGCCCCCATCAAGCCGGCCGCATGTCACGCTTAGGCCCATCAAGGACGTCTTAAGCTCGCATCGGGGCCTTGTGCCCCTCGTGTACCCAAGGCTGGTCCCTTGGAAAGCGACCAAGTTCGGCAAGAACGAGACATACTGCGAGCTGCGGGCCCAGGCGTCCCAGTGCGGGGAGCAAAGGAACAAGCTTCTCCTACAATCAACCAACGCGTGGAGCAGAAACGACGCGTTCGCGGCGAAGAACCTGAGCGACAAAGGCCGGCAGTGGGAACAGCAGATGATCCAGTGCTACCGCGAGGCCGCGGTAGTTCTCTGGGAGCAGCGCCAGCTGCCCAGCTCGGAGTCCTGGATAGATCTGCACGGGCTCGATCTCGGCGACGCCGTGGCCGAGCTCGAGGACAAGCTCGAGGAGGCGGCTCGAGCGAAACACAGCCCCCGGCCGCTATACGTAGTCACGGGCCGAGGGCACTTCAAGGCGAAGAGGTATGCAGACCAGATGTCGCAGTACGTGCTCGCATATCTCGACACGCACGGCTACAAACACAAGGATTTCGGGGTCGACCGGCAGTACGGCCGCATAACGGCCATCGACCCCTGGTCCAAGCTTAGAAGTGACAGCGCGGTGCCTGCGTCGTGAGATACTTTTAAAGGTGTTTTGTTGATTTGTTTTTCTTTTAAATAGTACGTGCATCAGTCGGTTACTAGTGTCTCTCTCTCTCTCTCCCTCTTCTTGCCTCATGCCTCACTTAAGCCTGCTGAAGCACGGGGTTCTGGTGACCTAGGCGAGTATACTAAGGGTGAGTTCTGGTGGGAAAAGACACCCCCTTTGTAGGCTGAATGTGAGCTTTGGCTCCGTGGACGTCGCATGGGTAGCGGCGGCCCTCAGAGCTTTCCATTGGGAGGCTCCTCTCCCGACTTTTCTTCCAATCGTTCCGTGACCTGAGTTGCGACGGAGACAAGGGCCGCTCTTCTGACCCATTTCCGCCGGCGCGTGTACTTGGAGAACCCCGAAACAGGACTGGGAGAACCCCAAACGCTGTTGAAATACACGAAGCCTTCGTCCTCGAGAGCATCCTCCTTGAGCTCTGAGCCGTCGCCGTAGACGTCCAGGAGCCACGCGCTGTCCACCCATCTCCAGCTCATGCCCGTGCCCGTCGCGTCCGGCAGCTCGAAGCTGTAGATAGACGAGGACTCGTTGAGCGTCGCGTCTGTCCAAGCGGCCCGCTCCTCGGGGAGCATGTTCGAAGTCCATCCGATGCCAAGCCAGCTGCGCTGGTTCTCGAACACCACGAACGTGTACTCGACTTCCTGGGGTTCTTTTGACAGGGAGTCTGCGTCGCTGCTGGTCGAGCTGACGGATGCCTGGCGGTCGCGGTTCTTTCTTTTTTTGGTGACGTTAGATCTGTCAATGCCGGTGATTAAGAAGACGAGAGTCCGGACAATCGCAAACCTCCACGCCACAGAGCGCGCCACCCTGAACGGCACTGAGTGCCACGAGAGAACTATAATTCCGCCCAAAAGCGTGAGGCGGCGCGGCGTTACCCAGAGGTACGTCACGAGCGCGTACAGAGGACTCCATATCAGTGTTGCCAGCGTGAAGCGCGCCGTCTCCATGCCATTGAGCCGCAGTCCCTTGAGTGGTGCCATGAACCTCCGGTATTTGTGGCCGCTGCTCTCTAATAACGCCACAATTTTCTCTATTGTGGGCGGCCCGACCTGAGACCGTTGAGGACTCAATTGAGCCTGGTTCACCACCACGGATATGGTCGCGGCCACCACCAGAGGCAGCCAGTACTGCGCAACCGACTCCCAGTTGCGGATCAAAAGCGTGAACAGGATGAGAAGCAGACAACTCTCGTATCTGTCCGTAGAGGACCATGTAAGCCATCCCAGCAGCCGGTCGGCGAAGCAAAGCAGCGGGTACGCGACGCTGAGAGCTCGCACAATTGAGGCAGGCGTGGCCTCGAGCAGCGAGGACGGACTCGGCCGTATAGCAGGCGAGTACGTGCCGCTGAACTGCGCGACCACTGCCATTGCAAGATGTGAACCTGGGTGAACCTGTTTTGGGCTAGGGCCGCTCTCGTCTACCGCGATGCAGTGGCAGAACGCGGTACCCCGCACATGCAGGCGTTTGGGAATTGCCGAAAAGCGGGATATGCAAAGCGCGACGCCTCGAGGGTGTCGCTGGTGCAACCACACTGCCTGCTTTGACTACCGAACTGGTGCTCGAGGGCGGTCGCCGCCTCGACGAGAAATGGATACTAAATATTCACGGGCGGCTGCCGAATAAACTATTAATAAATTTCCACTTCGTAGCGCGTACTAAAAACCGTCCTTGAGGTGTGGGTGCGATCTAAAGGGCCCATCACCGGCACGTCACCGCGTCACCGACCAAGGCGTATACGAGGTCGACAGCAGATTTCGGGCTTGGCCGAACACGCGGACTCGGCTTTGAGCTCTCAGCACTTACTCCATTTCTTCAGCTACGTCTGCATTTGCGAGGGCAGCCACGGCTTCGGCCACCTTCGAGAGCTTTTTCGCGTCGATGATGGCCAGGTTGCCATAAGGCGAGATTCCGTAGTCCTGGAACGCGCGGCGGGAGTCCGTCTCGTCAATAGGTGTCTTGAAGGTGAAGTGGCCGGCAGCAACAGCCTCCGTGTCTATCACGCTGTCTTCCGGGTGGAAGTGGAAGAATTCCGTAGCGGGGCCCGGCCCCTTTTTGCGAGTGTTCGAAGTCTCACCGTCGAGCTTCGACTCCACTTGCGCGTACACCCGCGAAGGAAGTATGAGGTATTCGTAGTCGAGTTTTTTCGCGTCAAACTCCTGCGTCATGATCGCGTACAGAGGAGGCACCACGTCGTACGGCATGTTGAGAAAGCGCTCGCTGAGTATAATGCCAATGCGCTTGCCCGAAGATTTGATTTGGTATAGGGCCCTGAGCAGCTCGGGCTTCTCGACCACCTGGGTCCAGTACTCCATGAGCTTCGCGGTCTCGCCATTCGCAGGGTCGAAGTCGGCAATTGCTAGCAGCGCCAGCGCGTCGTTATACTCTTCGTCGTCGGCCTTGATGGTGGTGCCCACCTTCGCGTCCATCGCGATCTGCGTGAGTGCGCTCAGGTTGAAGTGAACGTTGTCTGGTCCTAGCAATTGGCGCAGCAGGCTCTTCACCGATAGGAAATCGTCTTCCTTCAGGTCGAAGAAGTCAAAATCGACATTCACGACATCCGCGTCGTCGATCTCGACGTCCTCGTCCGCCTCTTTGCGCTTCGCCATCTCAAGACTGTGAAAAAAAAGTAAACCCTAGCTGTCGAGCCTGATATATGCTACGCCGCTGTGATCGTTGATTTAGCCCCACAGTGCATGGGCATTGACTTGCCGCGAGAGGACGGCCGCCGGGCATTTTGAAAGAAACTGCGGGCAAAGGGACCCAACGAAGCTAGCTTGGCTTTCGAGCATCTAAGATGGCTGAAGCCCAGGCTCTGGCCAGGTAGTCCCATAGAAGTATTTACACGCTACACTGCTGCTACATAATTCTCCTGGAAGTTGATCAAGATGGCGATGGAGTGACCTGCCAGTAGTATTCATCGCACGGCTGGTGCCCTCGGCTAGCTGTCCAGCTCTCTGACTATATCAGGGAACCCTGTGCGGTCGCGACCGGCACGTCACTACGCAGCAGGCGCGCAGCAGGCGCGCAGCAGTCGCTCGTGGCAAGCACTCGTTGCTGCAGCTCAAGCTCTCCACGTACGCGTCTGCCAGCCAACACCAGACGTGGCCCGCCAGCTGGCATTCGCCGTGGACGGCGCAGAGTCTGGCGTACATGAAAGCATAACATAAGGATTAACATAGCATAGTATCTAAAGCTTGCGGCTGCGCGCAGCCGCAAGCGGGGGGCGAGCGAGTTACGAATAATTACTCGGGCTTTTTGCAGACGAACAGCAGCATGGGCGTGAAGATGCCCTCGCGGCCGCCGTTGACGAGGTGCACGGCGGCCTCCTCGAGCGCCTCAGTGACCTTGCGCGAGCCCTTTGGCGCAACGCCGATCTTTTCCAGGAGCCCGGTGCCCTGCGTGGTGAGCCAGCGGCCGACTGTGGAGGTGCGCGCGAAGGTGAACAGGTCGCCGATGCTCTGCACGTAGCGCCAGTCGCCGCTCAGGGGGTACCACCATGGGATTGCGTCGCCCACGGCCGCGAGGTCCCGCTCGAGCTCGATCTTGAAACCAACCTTCGTGAGCGCGTCACGCGCCACCTTCTCGCCGTACATCTTCGGGATGCCGTCGCCGATCTCGATGCCGTACGCCACCTCGCGGTGGAATTTATTGGTCTCGTCGAACTTGTCCGTCAAGACCCACTCGTAGACGCCGAACACGCCGCCCGGCTTGAGCACGCGGTAGATTTCGCCGTACACGCCTTCCAGAACCGGCGCGTGGACGGTCGCCTCGATGGCGTAGACCTTGTCGAACGTGTTGTTTTCGAAGTCCATCTGCATGAAGTCGCCCTTGACGAAGTTGAGGCGGTCTGCCATCCCGTTCGTCTGCGCCCAGTGGTTCGCCCGGGAAATCTGGTAGTCGTTATTGTTCAGCCCGGTGATCTTGCAGTCCGTAAACCGGCTGATCTCGCGCGCGGGGCCGCCAATGCCGCAGCCAACGTCGAGGACGTGCTCCCCGGGCTGGATGCCCATCTTCATCGCGAGATAGTGCTCGTGTCGCGCCGTCGCCTGTCGGAAGGGCTCGCCCTTATAGTACCGCGAGAAGTGGAACGACGAGCCCCATCCGTACTCGTAGAAGTCTGTAACGAGGTTGTAGTAGTGCTTCGTCAACGTCGAGTAGTCCTCGAGCCGCTCCTGCTTGTCAGTCTCGGTCTGCGTGTTTGCGTCCTTATTGTCCCAGTGGCGGAAATAGCCGTCCACGGCGGCAGAGTGGGCCTCGCGATCCTTCGCGACGACGGCACTGAAGCCGCCCCGGTGGCCGTCGCCATGCATCGCCGTCGCGAACGCCTTGTCCTTTTCGAAGTCCTTCGGTGCGAGTTTGATCTTTCCGTCAGCGCTCATTTTAATATTATTGCTCCGTCGCTAATCCTCGAGATCCCGTTTTGGTAAGAAGAGTCGAGAGTTTTTTTGGGGAAAGGGAAGGGGGTGGAGGGGCGGTCGACTGCGGGCGCGCGTGTAGGGTGACGCGTCCCTTTATGCGTTACACTGCATCATATCTCGAACACGAACAGCGGACTGGAGTAGCCCGTACCCTCCTCTGATTTGTGCTGGGATGGTGGTGGCGCGCCAACCCCCCCCGATTGAGAGCTGGCCAACGCAGGTAGGGGAGAGAGGGAGTTGGGTCGAGGGACCGCGCTGGCCACTGGAATCGCCGCCACTCGCAGCCTACATGATTTCGAGGATTCTAGTTAATAGTTCTGTAAATCGCGGTAGGTGCTACTCTTCACGCGTCGAGGGACGTCATCTCAGATGTCGAGCAGAGCGTCGCCCCACGGCGAAGAAGGTAGGGCCGGAACACAGGCAGCCCGCTACACTCGCATCGTGCCCGAGCCCTCGTCGTGCGCTCGATGCCGCAGACGAGGAGGTCCATCGAGGTATAGACTATATAAATACATTGTTCACCATTAAGCACAGGAGAGGCCTCGTCGCGCATTCGCAGACCCGCGCTCTTCCCACCTGTCACGACACGGCCAAACCCTCGCGCGCCTCCGGGTTTGCTTCCAACACACGGCTCGCTTACGTTTTTTCCGGCTCTCTCCCTAGTTGTGCTGAAGATTCTCCATGCCAATCTGCATGGCGTTCTCAATCATACCCCGCAGCTTCCTGTTTGTGATACCGTTGCAAGTGGGGGCTGAGATCGTGGCAGCATGCGCAATTCTGAACAAGGTGAGCGCGCTGTACGGTCTCGGCGCGCTGTTCACGGGCCATGGGTTGACCCCTATGCAGTGGATCATGAACGTGTTCAGTGCCGCGGTCGTTCCCCTGGTGGTCTGGGGATTCTCCAGCATCTACAATCGCCGGCCGCTGCGCGTCCTGGCGTTTGCACACTACTACGTGATAGACTCGTTCGTGAGTCTCGGCTTCACGATCTACTTCATAGTGTACTGGTTCGCCGTCGCCGGCAAGGCCGCGAATAATCCCCCAAGCGGCAGCGAGGCGGCAGTGACTGGCGCCATCACAGAATCCGCCAAGTTTGCATCCCGTGCTCTGCTGGCGCGGGCCGAGGCGGACTATGGCAGCGATGAGGCTGCAGCCCTCGACAAAAGCGTCACCGTTGGCCAGGAGCTGGCGCTCACAATCGTGGCAACCACTCTTTTTCTACTCATCCGCTTCTACTTCATGTTCGTGCTGATCGGCTACGCGCGACAGCTTGTGCGACGAACCAACCTGCGCTCCTCCAACGGCAACGGAAAATGGGGGGCGAGGCTACAATACATCCTCATAAAGCCGTTCGAATCCTTTTGGACAGGACATAGCCTCAAAAGAGGCCGCGCCCGATCCTTCGGCCCGGCGGAAACTCAGCGGCTGGAGCCTGAACCTCACTAGGGCTCTTCACCCATTTGCATCTATAAAACTAATCTAATGTACTATAGAACCCCTTCATCTCAACTTCCACGCGGTCTGTCTCGCCAAAAAGCCCTGTTTGACTCAGCTAAAGCGATCAAGCAGCCAGCGGGCATGCATGAACTTCCGAGTATTTGTAGGTATACGACCGACTTATAGCGCCTACAGCGCCGGCGTTGCAGCGGTTCCTCAAGGTCGGTCATCGCAGCAAATCCCTATGACGCCAGCACGAAAAAGATATCTGACTGAGGGTTCAGAACCAGTCCAGTGGTCCAACTGGTGGCACTCTTGAACGTGAGCCATTAAAAAGCCGCATGTGGGGCACATGTATGTTAGGCATGCATGCATGCATGTATGTCTATCTGTACAAATGCGTGTATGTGTGTATCAGTACGTAAGTTGTGCGCATGAGCGTGCGTGCGTGGACCCTATGTTGTGGGTAGAAAGATAGGCTAGCGCGTGAGTGTGTGCATTGAGCGAGAGCCTTCGGGACTGAGTGAGCGAGCTGGTGCGTAGATAGTTTAGTAGGCGAGTCTGCAGTGGATTGTGAGCAGCAGCAGCCATGATCGATTGATACGGTTCATCGGCACTTGCACCCTTCGGTTTCAGCATGAGATTCGGATTCAGGTAACACTATGGAGACATACTTATTATGATGTATATTAATACACTGGTGTTTCAAATTCAAAATAATTAAGATTTGATTGGCCTTGAGGTCACAAGGCCCTTCAATGTCAGGCATCCAATAAAATAAGACATTAGCAAGACGGAGATACCCACGCTGACGTTGAGCAGGAACATTTGGTCCATGCCCCTGTAGATCATGCCCTCCACGGTTTCGCGGTTGGAAGACATGAAGATGAGGCCGCCACACACAAGACAGAATGCAACGAGGACCTCTGTGAAGGGTCTCTGTGGCCGCTCGGCCTCAAACTTTGTGCTTGGATGAGGCTTTGTAAATAGCAGCGCAATCGTGATTAGTCGAATGACAGCGCCAAGGCTAAACATGGTTCCCCACAGGATATGTATCTGAGTGGAGAGCTCCGTCTCCTGCTGGTGGTGCGACATCAGAGCACCCGTCCAGAAGATAATGAACGCCGGCATCGGATTCAAGGAATAGCCGCGCTGAACCTCCTTCAAGGAATCATGCGACGAATGCTCATCTTGCAGGCGGAAGGCGCGCGCCGTGAGTCTGTTCACAGCATTAGACTCCAATATTAGACCGCAGAGGCCGCCGCCGAAGAACATGAATGCTATGGATGCATGCTGGAGATCTTTGTGAGACCATACACCGTCTTCGTTTCCAAGGTGTTCTAGGAAGACGTTCGTGGCTCCGTAGAAGAAAATGAGAAAGCTTTGCACAAACTCAAAGGTGGGATGATCGGGCCAAAGCGCGGCCTTGATGCGCGCGAACCTGCTCTGGTCGTGACTCCTCGGCTTTGCGAGTACGACAACATGGTTCCACGCCCAGCCTTTGCTGGCGCCAAGGCCAAAGAGGCGCCCGAGCTCCACGAAGCCAAGCGCGAAAAATACAAATCCTTTGATGAAGTGAGCAAGGAGAGCGAACACTTTCTTTCCTTTGCCCATTAAAAATGCAGTGGCAAGGCCGGTGAGTAGGTAGCCGAAGCCAGTAAAAAACATCGGATAGTTCAGCATGTGGAACACACTCGATGAGAACTTCCCTATGAAGGAGTTCAACTTCACGAAGTAGGTATTTTTTGCCAGCTTTTTGACCAAAAACGGCACTTTCCTCGCGCTCTTGGCGGGCCCTCCGTTCATCATGCGTTTTGAAAAGCCCCTCTCGGCATCGAACGAAGACAGGTCGGTCTCACTCCCGCTTCCGTATTCGGTCGACGAGAGTGATGGCTCGCGATTGCTGTCGCTCATGTCATCGAGAGCATAAGCATCAGCTGCGCTGGTAGCCTCTTCAGGCTCAAAGCTGTCAGGAGTGTCCTGGTAGTCGTTATCGTCGACGCACTCGTACTGATCCAGTGTTAGGTAAGACGAGATCGCCCTGGTTATCATAGCCAGCCAATGGGTGATGGTAAGGAAGAGCAACACAATACTAAATCCAGAATAAGCGTTGCCCGGGTATAATTTGGGTGCGGTGGCGGAATAAATCCCCAGGAAAAAGAGCGAGGCCAGCGCGATTATGGTTTGTGCAGTCTGAAATGGGATGTAAAACCATTGGGTTTGTGAGTCCGTGCTGCACAGAATGGATAGCGGAGCCATAAAACCGAAGGCGACTAGGGCCAAAGATGCATGTAGCCATAGGAAAGTTTTGTTGCCCTCTGACGAATTGAAAAAGGAGCCTGTGTTATACATTTCCCAGTACTTTCGTTGCTGAGGCTCGAGGTGTGGGTTGGCCAAGACTGGGCGACCGTGGTGATGTTCCATGGACATAGGACTTGGATCCATGCTCATTGTACCGTCTGAGGTGTGAGTATCGCCGGTCGCCGAGCCATCGCTTGGCATGCTCATGTCCATGTCCATGGCATCCGCAGAGGCCAAGGGGACCGCAAGAGCGCCAAGGATTAGGATTTTGGCGTACCTCATTTGCTGTTAGATGGTTAGATGGTAGACCAACTGATGAACCTGATATTGATTGGGTGAAGATTTGCGTACCGGCTCGGAACCCACAAATGTCTACGATTCTCCCGCGATTGTGCTAATCCTTCAGATGGTGTGTCGATCTGTTGGTATGGGCTCAAAAATATCAACGTTAATTTTGACCGATGTGCAATAGGGGAGCTATATATTCCTAGTGGTCAGGGAGCGTATCGTCTTGACGCATGGAATAGGGTGGGATACCGCAATATGCGGCAACCTTCTCAAGCCTAGCACATGCCCACCCCCCCCCAGCTGAAAAGGATGAAGCAAAGACGCCCATAGGACTCTGTAAACGACACTATTAAGGCGCAATAGCACTTCACCCACTATGATTTAGAACCCAGTTTTCATCAATGATACATATGCACTGCGCCCCTCGGAGCTCTTATTAATCCTTGTCGGCTAAGCTCCGCCGCGTAGAAGGCGACGAACAGTGCACTTTCCGTTAGGCTCATAATGAGTTCTTATGATGACAAATCAGCTCATCGCCGAACACTA
The DNA here is from genome assembly GCA_004124955.1 of Starmerella riodocensis. Lineage (NCBI taxonomy): Eukaryota > Fungi > Ascomycota > Dipodascomycetes > Dipodascales > Trichomonascaceae > Starmerella > Starmerella riodocensis. Next base: position 70,901 of record NRDT01000029.1, read on the forward strand.
GCTTCGCTCTTCATTAAGTCATAATTAGTTGTGATATACAATTCCAATACTAATTATCAAACAGATGACATCTGGTGGTTTTTTTTGTCAACACTTTGAGTGCTTGCGGCGTCCACATACCTGTCAAAACTTCACATCATATTTTCTCACTTGGTGCCATCTCAAAACCCTACTTTGTCAAATGCAAGGAACTCTTGAGTACTGCACCGGCACGTACTTAGAAGTTCTTATAAGTAGCTAGTATTTATAGTTGTCGAGTACTTAGTTAGCATAGTCGCAATCCCTATAGTTGACTGTGTATTCTCTGAGGAAGAAGAACGCTACCTGGGGGTACACTCTTCGATCGGACAACGATCTCATCGTTGCAAGCTATTCCTATTGCTCCCCTAACCCCATGCACACATTTTGCCACTCCCAAAGCGGCTTCGTAGCCAGTCACCTCGGAGATGCAATGCTACATCGAAAAACAAGTAAAAGTAGCTACCCATCACTGAACAACAACCATATTTCGGAAAACCGAGAGTTCATCAGCACTATTCTGTGCTTTTCTCCAAAATTTTCTGAGCATAGTCGCCACTCGCAACTAGAAACAAATTATGCTACATCGGAACAAACAAAAATAAACGGTAGAACCCTGCAGAACTCCGTAGCGGTGATCGCCGAAAGGATTAACAGCTTTGAACTCTTGTTCAAACGGAAGAAGAAATATTACATAAGACCATATTAGCCGATGTCTGACTGGCGTCTTAGTTTGCGCTAGGGTTTGAGGAGTTGTGCTTCGTCAGGGGGCGTGGAAGGGGGAGGTCCAAATCTCGGCCCGGGAAGGCACCCAGTTCCGCACATCCTGAAGCGAAGAGACGGCCACCAGATGACTAAAGCGGCCAACAGGTCAACTACGATCAAACTTGTGGGAAACAATACAGGTAAGGTGCCAAGGTGTACATTGCCTGGATTCATTGGAGATTTAATGGTACAATCTGATGACACCTTCACCCAAGACACGAGTAAGAGTAGTAAACACATAGTTCAATAGCTTTAAAGGAGCGTCCTTCGATAGATCTCTCTATTCATGTTTACTAAGCATATACCAAACTTAGTATCTTGAAGTTGGTAGCATTTCTTGAGAGACGCTACAGAGCTTGTGCGGGTAGAAGATGTCTCCAGATCCAGCATTAGTCACAGGGAGGCTGAACGTCAACGACTATGTAGAATCACGAGCATCCGACATTCGGGCACTTCAGCAAATGATCGAGCAAGCCGGTTCGAGCTCGAAGAAACGCGCGTTTCAGTCGCTTCCAAGGGTAGAACGTCGCAGAGTGGCTAGTCACAATCCGAAGCGTGTTCCGCGCAAAAGGGGGCTTCGAAAGAGAGCGGAAATTGAGAGCATACGCGACAAAGCGAAGAAAAGCACAAAGCGTCGTCGCTCCGCGCCAGTCACTGATGTTGCCAAGAGCGTTCGATCGATTGACGTCACCTCCCTGAATCGAAAAGTCGCGAAGGAAGACTTGCTTTGTCTCAATACGAAATATGGCCAGAGGCAAAAAGACAAGACGTGGTTGCCTACACATATTTGGCATCGAAAAAGGGCCTCTATGACTGTTGTCGCTGGCATAGTTGTACCGGAAAAAGCAACCCAGAAGCAATTCAGAAAAACTTATAGGTTGCAGAATCATCTTGATAAGTCAGGGGCTATGGCCTGGGACACGAGCTACATCTCGACGTTCGTTGCGCGACATACCCAACTTGCTGACCTTTTGGGCGCAGTTTTCCCGGATAGTACCCAAGGGATATATCATGATCGCGTCAAAATCTGGTCCAAAGTATCACCAGGTATGGGTCCAGCCCTTGTCTATTGGCTGGATCCAAGTTCTGCGGTTATACAATGCCACCCTCTTTTATTTGACGAACTATGGGATAAACTGCTAGGATCTGTGCCCGGAGTAGAATTAGAGGACTGCCGATTTGCTCTAGGGAGCATAGATGTCGCAGGCCCCTCAGCTCGGCGTGTTCTAAATAACGTTTGCGCATTGGCCTCTCATCAGCGTGGTGAGCCAACCCCTTGCAAACTAATAGAGTCTGAGTTTTCCCCCATTGGCGCTGTCGTAAATGCCTCAGTGGTAGATCCGCGTATTGGGAAGCATATCGAACTGAGCGCGGACAGCAAAGCACAACTACCCATGCTGGTATTTACTAAAAGCCACAGACAGGCCAGTCTCGATTCACAAGAATCCCAAAGCACCATCGACAAGGCTCGTTCTTCGGAGACCAATCTGAGTTGTGCGTCCGTGATTCCCATTTGCGTAATGACATTGGACCAAAGCCGTCTGCGATTAATATTGCCGAGAGCATGGGTCTTGCCGTTTTGGCTTCAGATCTTCAAGAAGAGAAACGTTTTGCTTGGCGGCCAACTTGAATATCGCCAGCTCTTCTTTGAATCAAAAATCCCGTTCTTCCCGAACGATTTTGCGCACACCAGATCGGGTTCGGCTTACAACATAGAACTCGGTCTACAGCGCAAGACCGCTTACGATCGTAGGCCCAAAACTCAAAAACAGGAGCTTTCCAGCGAGATCGGCGACCCATTTCTGCCTGCTGATTTAGAGACGCTGAAGACGAGCAAACAGCAGGGCTCTCTCATGCACGCTGAAGTTCAAGCTATCAGGAGGGGGGTACCTAAAGCAGGTGCTCGCATTTTTAATCTCCCTGATGATCACCAAGACGAACAAAAGCAAACTGGACGATGCACAGACTCGAGTCTATTTTGTCCCGACAACCTGCTTGGTTTTGTCACGACTGGGATGTTCTCGTTCACTGAGTCGAAAGGCTTCGGCATCGCTTTAGTACAAAATATTTCGAGAAAGCGGTGCGTAGTGAGGAATATCGGCTCTAAAGAGGGATTCTATGCCACACTGGCGAGCCTAAAGTGCAGTGGCGGTGTTGCATAGTTCTTAATTATTTATTTATTTTCACTACTGTGGCATCAGGATACAACTGATGGTATATCCATTACTGTGATAAACGTTGCACACATAAGTGCCTTGCTAGCTCAATCGGAAGAGCGTGTGACTCTTACACTCATCTCAGATGGGAAACGGGCTCATCACAAGGTTGGGGGTTCGAGCCCCCCGTAGGGCTTATTTTTTTTTGACAACAAATCCCATTTCATTTTTTAGTTAGCACCCTGTTTAAAACTTTAGTTAGCACCTGGTTTATAACTGCAAGTGGAATTCTTACAAAGGATTCTTCGTGCAACAGAGGTACGAATTCGGTTGTTTCTTAATCTAAATTGTCGTGACGACTGGATGCAAACTAATGAAATGTTTCAATAAATAATTATTAAGGGCCTCGATCTAGCAGTAGTCAAGTTGATTTTTCTACACAACAAGCAGCAAGAATAGTCTTTGCAGCAGATTGGTTAGCATCAAGAGTGTGAAACCTCATCATCACTGCTAACATCCCCATGAATGAGTGGCAAAAACTCATTTTCTTCATCGTTCAAAAGTCTTCTATCAAATGCATAGATTTCACCCACAAGCCCTTTAATTATGAGTAGGCAACCGTCTACTCTTCTGTAGAATGCAGATACATTGGATATCATAGCAAAGGTAAGTCTGCCATCGTGCCTCACATATCGATCTTCTAAAACTCCTTCGAGATCCTTGCGACAATGCTTGATGTCGTGTTCGATGAAAAGCTGAAGCTGCCGTGAATAAAGCTCACTCAAGTGTCCTGGAGTTATACTGGGAAGAGGGTCTCCAGTGGCCAAAGCGCCGCTCCCCATCACGAGTACGGCGTACAGACTGCTCGTCAACTCTACGTCCATCCAGCCTGTTCTTTGCAAGATGGCTTTCATGTCTTTAGAGGTCTCGAGTCTGTCAGCACTATAGTAGATGTCTTCAAGCAGATAGACTTTTTCACACAAGATTCTGAGTAAAAGTTGATAACGGTTCTTTGGCCAAACACCACCTAAAGGAGGTTCGTAATCAATTAAAGAAGTCAGGGCTTCCGCTGATCTTAGGGACTCTTTGGCGCTCCGTAGATGCTCTATCAGAGGGTCTCTTCGAGAGAGAATATGTACGCTGGAATCATCTGCTCTCTCCATCATGAACGTGGATATAGCAGCTTGTAGATCTCCGATCTCTTCGAGGACCTTGGCCAAAATGAGGCGCACACGTTTCTTCGCCGTGGTTGGATGGGGCAAAATGGTTCCTATGAAGGCCACAGTCAAGCCCACAATGACTATCACGAAACGCTTCCAGGCCACTTCGAAACCATAGCCTATGTCCACGTCCTGCACTGCCATGTGAACGTTGACCCAGCTGGTTCCTGATACAAGGATGAGCGTCACGTTTAGAACAATTGCGCCCATAGGAATGGCCAATTTATGAAAGTGACGGAAATACAGCGTAATTGTCATCACGAAGCAGGTTGCTGCCACAAAACCGTAAGAATTGCCATCGCCGTGACCATCTCCCAAATACCAAACAAGCATGCCAAGGACTGAGCCCAAAAATGTGACAATGAGTTTTGTCACAAAACCATAAATTCCATCGACAGCGTGGTGAGATACTGTTAGCGCTGTCATAACTGGAACCCACAACAACCTTTGGCTGTACGCAAAATAGATGGTTGTGCGACACACGAACGGAATTGCTATCATAGAGGTCACTACACCCCGTTTGATACAGAACAAGACGTTCGGGTTTGTCAACCGTGACCAGAATTTCTCGACCTGGCGCCCGGCCAGATGGAAGATTGTTCGAGGCAACAATGAGTCTGGACTGCGCGTTTGCACCATCACGACTTTTCGCTCAGAATGCACGATATCATGCATGCCCAGGCCATCGTTCGCAGAGTACTCCGATTCAAATCTCGGGGATCGCGACATGGATTTTATGAAAGGGAAGATCAGCATCGCATTAGGACGATGCTTGTCCAGCAGCACACAATACGAGGCGAGCTTAATGACACACGATGATACTCTCTCCACTGCGCATCCGTATTGGGCATCCATGCTAAGTGCATATATGTAGTGCTGGCGACTGCGAACAGCTTCTGGCTCGCAAAACTTGCGTGCCCACTCGGCAAAATTAGGCTTCTGCTGATCGCTGAGAACTTGAGTCAGTTCGTCGAGCGCACTCTTGAGGTTCTCATTGCATCTGCTCTGGTTGGCAGCGTGCTGCCGTCTCGATCGGCCCCAGAGAAGCGCGAAGTTGCGACAGCTATTTGCCTCATCTGCCCACGCTATGATTGCTCGAAGAAGACGACGATTTGCCTCACTTATAGCCATATAGTGAACGGTGATTTCTTCTTGAAGCGCTTTAAGATTTTCGATCCTCATGCCGTCCCACTCTAGCTCTTCTGCAAGAGCGAACCTGTTTTCCTCAAAGTTGCCGGTATGAGCATAAGATTTGCTCAATCGCTTTTTGAGCCACTTGTTTTTACGTGCCCACCCCAACTTTGGAGGCTTCTCTGAGGTGATTGCTAAAGCTGTTGGGGGGACGCTTTCGCTTTGTTTGAGAGGTGAACTATCCTGGAATCGAGATCTGTGCTTATTCGGCTCGCCTTTTTGACTGCTCGAGAGAGGGCTCTCAATGCCTTGGGGGCCTGCCGCTGTCATTGGATTAGTTTGCTCACTTGGAGTTCTATGATCCTGGTTGAGGTCCGAATGGTTTTTCGACTGGGCAGTCAAAGGCGAAGACCTGGGTGACTGATCCTCAGGACGAAATGTTTCCGAACTTTGCACGGAAGAAGAAGAGCCCTTTGAACTAGACGTTTCGTGGCTTAGAATAAGATCCCGTTTCTCTACAATCTGATGGAAGAAAAAGCTCAGACTGGACATAGCAGTGACCAGCGCTCTAGTCAAAGATCTGAGCTCACCGAGGTCACCAGGATCGAAACGAGACAGCGCGATCTCTCCTCGCATCATGAGTCCGTCTAGCTTCAAGAGGCCAAACTGTGCCAAGATGCTATCGATCTGGCCCTCCAGATCCTTCAAGCTTTGCGGATAGAGGGGATCACTGAGATCTGAAGTCTTGAGATTGACGACTTTGGTCAGCGCAGAGTCTGCGGCCCTTATTGCCCCAAGCAATATGCTGAAAAATTTGAAGTTAGAGGTGATAGGAAACCAAACTGCACACAGTAAGCATCTCAGAGCTAGCGAGATGCCGATAGGTTTGATTACAACTTGCCCATACGTCCAAGGTATGAAAGTAGGGGTCATGTTCATGTACAGCCCAGTTATTATCGTGCAAATCGCCGAGAGGATCCACGGAGGCGTGTATGCCTTGTCTAAAGTCTGGAAGTACCCACAGATTGCTATCGAGAAAATCATGGCAATTATCGCAAGGACTGTGCACTTCGTCGAAAGAAACATGCCCTGGTGGACATAATGCATAAAGCATTGCGCGTCATCGAGTGCACATAGTCCCTGTGCATTCAGATCTTGGAGGAGCTCAGATTGAGTAGGATACCCCCTGATTCGCCAAGATATAGCGTGTGCAATGACGTTGGTCATAAACGCGAAGAGAATAAAACACATGTCCAAGACACTTGTATAGAAGGCGTGAGCGAGTGACAAGCCCCCCGGAACTTCAATGACCATGCAAATGTTGAGAAGATACGCGGCCTGGCCAATATACAGACCCACCGGGCGGATCACCATAAGAATTGTGCAAATAAATACCCCTAGCCATGTGCGGCTGACGATTTTTGTCGACTTCCAGTCCAAGTGTCCGAGAAGAAAATCTGGTTTTATCAATTTCCAGAATGCCTTTGTTTTTCGCGCCCAATATTTTGGATCATGGAACGGCTCCGAAGCCATGATCTCGTCGGTCAACCGAGCCTCATGCACGTCTCGCTCCAACGTCGTCCGCCTCATCAAAAGTGGATTTTCACGGGCATCGACGTCAGGGAAGGCCCCGTCTGTGTTCGTTTCTGCGAAAATGCTCGACCTCCGCTCGCCGTTGCGAACTCTATCTTGCCCATTTTGAGATGCGCTGTATGGCAGGGGTTGCTCGTGAGAATTGATAGACATATTTGCAGACGGCCATGGAGATAAAGCTCCGGGTCCCGGCCGGAGACTCGATTCCGGAGCCGCCTGTGAATTTGGCATGAGGTGCCTAGGCAGATCCAACGGGATATCTACAACTCCTAAGAGTTCATGCGGCAACCCTACTTTTTATCTCTTGCCCCGCTATATAATACATATATCTTTAGGGTGTGGGGACGCACCTCAACACGCTTTGCGCATTGGGGTGCTACTACTTCTCGGAGCCATTAGCATGCTTTCGAGATAAGTCTATATGAGATCTTCGTCTATGTGAGATCATCGGAACGAACAATTCTTAAAACAAGAAGGTCTGCTTCTCGGGGTCGAGGTCGAAGAGGCCAACGTTCACGTCATAAACTTCGCCGACTAGCTCTTTCATCAGGAGCACAACTCCGTCGAGACGTTCGTAGATAAGGCTACTGAGAGCAACGGCGGTGATGACGGCTGCGTCTTTCGGAACTGCTTCATCCATAGGCTCACCGTTTGGCCTGATGCCATTTCGGTTAAGTATTCCGAAGAGGTATTGTTCCACGAGGTTTCCCGGAGTGACACTTGGCAAAGCCTTGCCGTCGGCCAACGCGCGACAAGTCATGTACAGTATGGAGTAGACTCCCGTGCTTAGTCTTGGGTCCGTCCACCCAAGTATTTGGAGGAGATGAGGTATCTTACTGGTGTCCTCGAGTTCATCGAAATATGAGTAGGTGAGTGAGTAGAGCAACGTTATTTCGTAGACGTACTCAATCAGGAGCTTGTACCTTTGGGTGGGGTAAATGCCAGCAAGCGGGGGCTCGTACACGATTCGCTTTCTTAAAGTGCTCGCAGAATTCAGATTTGTGATAATAGCCCGGGCCGCTCTGGTGACTCCGTCCGTGTGGGCAATGATGTGGGTGGAGGGAAGTTTGAACCGCTGCAAGCCAAAGTTGGAGATGCTCGAAAATAGGTCGCCTTCGTGTTCGATGCAAGCCCCTATGATCTTTCTGACTGCTTTCTTTGCAGTATATGCATAAGGAAAAATCGTCCCAATAAAGCTTACAGTTATGCCAATGGTGACAGTAACGAAGCGAATCCATGCGACCTCGAAGCCTCGGCCGAGCTCGACGCCCGGAAGCGCGACGTGACCACCGTTCCAGCTGTTGCCTAGCACAAGCGTAACTGTGCATGAGAACACCACACTGGTGGCGGGAATGAAGTGGTTATTGAACTGGCGCTGAAAGCAGATGTATAGCCAAACAAACGCCGTGACAGTGGCGTATCCGTAGGGGTTTCCGTGACCCGAGCCAGCTGAAATGTACCACGCAACCATTCCCAACAAACAACCACAAAAGTTGACAACGAATTTCGCGACCAGCCCATATATGCCATCGACAGCTTGCCTTGCAACGGTATATGCGGTCAGGACTGCAACCCAAAGAAACCAGTGGCGGTAGGCCAGATGACAGGTGGGCCGACAGAAGTACAGTGTCAAGGTGGTTGTTGTGAGCACGGCTCGCTTGATGCAAAATAGCAGGTCGGGATCATAAAAGCAGTTCCTCGCTTTCAAAACTGCCAGACCGAGTAGGTGAGCTACGGATCGAGGAGGCGTTGAGTCAGGATTACGGGCCTGCACCTGGCTGAGCGGCTTGAAAGAGGTGTAGGTCTGGTCCAATGCCCCCCCAATGTTGTCATGATAACCATCGTACTCAATATCATCTGCCTCGATATCAGGAACGACAGGTCGGCTCACCCGCTCCAATGGCGAAACCAATATGGGTGAGGGACGATCGTTCTGAATAGTCATGCACCAGCGAGCTAATCGTTTGACTCGCCTAGCGAAATGAAGACACACAAACGCGTAAAGGGCAACGTCCTTCTCCGAGGGTGTGATATTCTGACGAACCTTGTTGATTTCTTCAGCTTGCTTGAACAAGTTCTGGCAAATCTCCTCGTGCCTTTGTTGAAGAGACCTGTGTCGCTCTTTTCGTTGAAACCAAATGAGCCAAGGAACTATCTGACAGGCTTGCTGCAACCAGTTTGAGATCGATTCGAGCAATTCGTAAGTAGATCGGATCAATGGCTCGTAGTCCTCAATGATTCGAGCGAACTCCATGTCGAGAGATCGGGGTGTCGAGCCGAAGTCATTCCCTTTCTCTGCACTCGAGTCTGCTCCTTGTGATTCATCGGGCGTTTCGCAAAAGCTGTTGCTCTTGCTGTTACTACCGAAGGAGGTACCCAGCGGCTCTGCTCGCAGCATTTGTTGGTAGCGAGCCTTCTGCTTCAGCTCGTACCGTCCAGTCTCCTTCCAAGAATGAGTAAGTCGGCTCACCACAAAGCGAGGCGTGAGGTGGTGTTTGCGCAGAGTCTCGGGAGTTCTGTACTTTTTTATGAACGGTGAGGAATCGCCCGGTTGCCCCGCGCTGGTGTACTTGAGGTAGGAGTGTCTATCCGCCATCGCGTCGTAAAAAAAGTGGAAGCTGGACAACGCGGACATAATTAGTCTCGTTTGAGAGACAAGCTCGCTCAAATCGAGTTTTTCAAAGTGTGAAAACCAGACCTCAACATTGTTCACCATCTCCATGTCGACTTCATTGACAATGAAGCTTGTGTAAACAGTCTGGGTCTCCGTGCTGATGAATTTGAAGTTCTTACTAAATTCCGCTTGCGATGGCAATGTGTGTCTGCTAAGCGCTTGCATTTTCTCACAGATTGCCTTGAGTTTTCTACATGCTACTGCAAGAGAACTGACCACCTTGTAGTTTGATGAGAAAGGGAGCACGACTAGAGATACGAAAAATCTCGCAGCAAATGCCATGCCCATTGGCACGACACAATTGCGCGCAAAATGCCACGGCTTCCATAATGGCATCATATTATTGAAGGGAAAGACGATGATCGTGTAAAGAGCATTCAAAAGCCATGCTAGTTTTCCGTATTTCGAGATGGATTGGAAATATCCACAGAGCGTGAAGCTGAAAAGCATCCCGAAAACTGTGACTACAGTGGTCTTTATGTCCAGAAAGTCACCCTGCTGCATACGGGGCTCGATACAATCATGGAACGCAGGGTTCGCCAATTCCTGACACATTCCATCGTTGAGAAGCTGCTGCAAAACTTCGGCTTCGGAGGGATATCCTCGTATCCTCCAATTAATGCCGTGTGTTACCACAGAAACGCAACATGCAAACATGACTGATAAGATATCTGCCATGCAATAAATAAAGGCAGCACTCACACTGAGGTTGCCAGAAATTTCTATGCCGGCGGAGAAGTCCGCTAAGAAAGAGGAGGGACCCATAAACTCCGCTGTGCCTCCGCATATAGAAAGTAAGGTCAGAGACCACATCATTAGCCATGAGCGAAGCACAATTTTGAAACTTGGCCAATTCAGATGTTTCAGGACTACGTCGGGCCACAACATTTGTATTACGATTCTCGTCCACTCCAGTCCCGACCAACTTTTAGTATGTTCAACATCGGCATGTAGTACATCCCTGTTAACACTCGTTTGGATTCGGTGTATTTCCTGCAGGGAGCTCAATGTTGCTCTGGATCCTCTTCTAGCGCGAGGATCGGACGCTCCTGCGCCATTGATGGGGATACTTCCCTCATCATGGTCCATGTTTGAACATCGTGGATCCGAAGTGAGATTTTCCGAGTGCCCTGCCGGTCATAAGATCCAAAGATTCAGGGTTTGCTATGTTTAGATTTGGGGTTCCTAAAGGCTGTCACTAAACAAGTATCACAATAAGCACTGATGGGTTAGTGGTATACTGAGTCGTTGCCATGTGATCAACAGACAATTTCGACTCGACCCCGGTTCGATTCCGGGTCAGTGCATATCTTTTTGCGGTAATTTTTTTTAGTGATTAGATCCATGAAATTCCAGTAATTAGTCGCGCATTCAAAAACAGCGTCAAATTGCTCTTTGCGCACAATGTGGAAGCACTTTTTGCCCAGGTCATCCATCAAGAGCGCGAGACTTCGTCATGTCCCGTGTCGATAGTCATATACATAGGCGCTTTCTACGAATGCGGCGAAGAAGACTCCACACGTTTTGGTGTTTTGAACGATCTTTTCGTAGTCAGTGTGTATTTTATGTACAGAGAAGGCATCATGAGCGTACGCGATTGCGACACTTGCAAGCTGCATAAACAGCAAGTGCAACTTTAAAGACCCAACATTCTGGATGTGTTGCTCAGCGTCCAGCCTTTCTCACCTAGAAGGCCCGCGATCGGCAAGTCTCCGTCTGCCCCTGGGCTACCCGAGATGTAAGCTACATAGCCTGGAGGGCCGCAGACAATAGCTCTCATGACACCAGCTTCGTAAGTCCCGTTGTTGGTTTTATCGGCATACTGCTGGACGGCAGACTGATACTTTTTCAGCGACGGCGACATCGCATGCTGGTCCAGGAGCTCCGGGTCTGCATCGATCGTCGACGGCACCGGCACATCGTTTGGCTGCAAGAAGCGTTGCTCATCATCGACATAAATATGAAACTTGGCACGGCCCACACTTTCCAAGAAGAGCATGAATCTCTCGCATGGCACGTCGCTTCTAGTTCTACAACTGTAGAACACGTGCGTAAACCCCCTCGGCGGATTATTAGGACTCAACAAAGCTTGCAGGGCTACAGTTATGCCGGTTCCTGCCGTAAACATGGCAAGGTTCGACGCGCGCCGGATAGCTGCGCTAGAAGAAAGCTCCGGCTCTGGTGGCATTCGTGACGGAAGGTCCAGCATGGGCGGTCGAAGGCGCTGAGAATCCGCGGCCTCGTAAGGAATTTGGCAGTCTATGAACGGTCCCCTTATCTCAATGTCAGCGCCGACGGGTAGGGAGTGCAGGTATCGACTCATTTCACCATCCGCATAGCGCCTCACCAGCAAACACATTCGGCCCTCGTCACTCGACGACCCCATAATTCTGAGGAGAGGAGGTTCGCCTGGACGATCAGACTGCATGAAGTAAAGCGGGAGAGGGGTATAGTTCCTCGCGATCTGGATCATGGGATGCTTGATCTGGATGCTCCAGATCTTCTTTCCGTTCCATATAGTTGCGCCGCTCTTGAGGAGCGAGGCACTTGCCGCGTACTTCGGGGCGATCTCGATCAGCTGTGTGTCGTCATTGATGACCTGCTTGAAGGTAATGCGGAACGGGCTGAATTTTTCGGGCTGCAACAATCCCTGTTCATTCGCGCTTGAGTCGCCGAAGAAATAGTAGATGACATACCCAGCCCACAGGAGGCTCCCTACGCCGACGAAAAGAGGAATGTGTCCCCGCCATGGCGAGCTCTCCTTCGGGGGCTCGGGCCCCGACTTGGGTGGTGGTGGATACTCGTAAGTCACTCGGTGGATCTTTGGTGGTGGGATGGTCTTGTTTGCAGGCACCGAAGCATCGGGCCTCCTTGGAAGATTGCTATATAGCCTTCCGGCCAAGCGCTGATAGCGACATGAAGTTAGTCGTAGAACCGAGCTTAGCTCTCTAAGGTGTCCTGGCATGCCATAGAGATATGCTAGTCAGATATAGTGCTCTTGGCTAATGTGTAGTACTGTAGGTGAGAGCCGATTCCACGTGATGATGCTAACATGATCGGATGCGAACAAAGGAAATATAAGAGTACCAGAGGCTAAATGAAGGAGAGCCGCTCACAAAACTTTCAAGATTATGTAGCTCTCTGCGCCTGACTGATTGTCTAAGAAGAAAACTGCGAACGCGAGGAAGCTGCCACTGATTTTCCACTGTTTTGACCAGAATACCACATTTGTAGGTTTTATGGGGTCAGGCTTTCGCCCGCGACTTCCAGCAGTCTCAGTCATAGCGCACAAATAAATTCTTTCCCTAGTGAGCTGCCTCCTGCGACTTTGTATTGAAATTGAGTTGCAGGCTATTTGTCGTTGTGCAGCCCGGCCGCTCGCTCGGCCTTTTGTCTACAGAAAATATCGATTTTGGCGAGAGAGCGTGAGCCAGCGCAACCGAGCGAGACTTGTTTCCGAGAAGCTACGCGCTTATTGTCTGTGGCAAATGAGCAGACTTGTATGTAAGAGAAATGTCTAGTCAATTTGATAAAAGCTAAGGTCCGCGCGCGGAGCCGGACTGACTCGTGCGCGCTGCGTGCGCATTTCTAATCAGCCGACTTTTTTTATTTTGCGGGGAGCAAAGCAGTCATGAAGAGAGCAGCTGGAGAAGCCGCTCTTTGCCCTTCTCGCGCATGAGTTTGCGTATGGCTGCAATCTGGCCTAGCTCGTTTTCGTCATCGAGCGCTGCGTCGAGTAGGGTGTTGAGGTTGTCCTTTGCTGTGGCGGTGCTCACCGCGGGCCCCTGAAGCTTCAGATGCATGAGATTTCGCACGGCCTCAACGTCCGAGTTGGGCTTGGTGGCGAGACAGTCCAAAGCAACCAGCACGTCGACAGAAGGGGATTCCTTCCAGGGATCGTGCCGTCGCGCATGGACTGCGTCGAGAAAGTCGAGCTTGATAGTCCTCGGTGGGAGTTTGTAGACGACTCTATCAGTCTCGGAGGGCCGTGGGCGAAGCCGCGAGGATTTGGCCACGAGTCTGCCGTCATCGAGCATGCGGGATTGGGCCGGAAAGGGGATATGGCGCGTGACCTCCTCATCCGAGAACGAGCCGGCAGCTTCTTCGCGTTCCACGAGGGGCAGGTGCCGCTCTTCGGAACCCTCTGTTTTGACCGCATGAGCCGTTATGGGCTGCGCGGCCGCAGCGGGCGGCGTTGCGCCTCGAGAGCTGCCAGATAGCCTCTGTTCTTCGGGCGAATCTGCGCCTTGGGAGGAGATGACTCTCGCGACCCCCCGATCTGCCGCTAAGGCTGCGGGCGTGCCCGCCTCTTCCTCGTCGTCCGTGGCCACTTCGATGTCGCCGTTGTTCGGCACATGGCGCTTGAGCGCGACCGAGGTGAGCACGGGCTTTTTCACGCGTAGCGGCAGGACGTTGGTGTTTTGCGAGTGCAGCGGGCAGACCCAGTACCCGAGCGGTTGCGACTCGAGGGGCGGGTTGACGCAGTCGATGTGCCACGGCTCCTGGCACTGGCTGCACAACGCCATTTCCTTGCCGTGCAGCGCAGAGTCTTTACACTTGAAGCAGAGGAGCGCGTTGCCGTTTTTGTCGCTCAGGCGCGACGCCGGCACCTTGGAGTCGGTTTTCATGAGCTCGTCGAGCGCCTCTCCGAATTTTGAGGTTTCTATGTGCGCGAAGAGCTCACGGAGGTTTTTGGGGAGCTGGTAGGCCACAGTGTTGTGGGACTCCAATGCGAGAATGAGCGGCCCGAAGAGAGTCTTCGAGACCTTGGCCTTCTCGGAGTCCGAGAGGCGCATCGGCCGGCAGTGGCGGCAGGACCACTCCTCGTCGGGGATCTCCTCCACGCTCATGACCGGGGGCTCGATGCAGGAGAAGTGGAAGCTGCGAGCGCAGGTCTCGCAGCAGAGCAGCTCGCCGGTGCCGCCACAGGAGTTGCAGTAGTCGTTGTTGACGATGCCCTTTGGTTTCCGCTCGAGCTTGGCTCCGTCCAGCGGCGTCTCTGGCGTGCCTGGCCGCGTTGCAGCGCCGCTGCCGCTGCCCAAGTCGCGGCGGTTCTCATTATCGTTGAGATGTTGCAGTCGCGATGGCGGCGCGGACAGCACAATTGATGAAGATGAAGATGAGGAGACTGTTCCGGGCAGTCGCAGCGGAGGGGAGGATGATGCTGATGCTGATGATAAATGCGGCGGCAGCTCTGTTTTGGCAGACTGGAGGTTGCCGAGCTGCTCGCGCTGCCGCTTGGCCGGCTTGTAAGGCTGGTCCGAGGACGCGCCGTTGGCGTCTTCCGGCGCGGGCGGCGGCGCGCCGAACGGCGACTCGTACTCGTAGACGGACGGCCTAGCGGACCGGCGCGCGCGGCGGGGCGAGGTGGCGGCAGCGGCAGCGGCCGCGTCTGCACGGTCGCGCCGTCGCTTGCGCGCGGACTTGGCGGGCTCGGCGTGAAGCCGGTTGTGCCGGTAGTCGTCCGTACCTCTGATTGGGTTCTCGCGGAGGTCGCTGAACTGCGGGCTCGCGTCGTCGGCGAGCTCGCGCTTGAGCCGGAGAAAGAGCTTTTCCTGGCGCGGCTGCTGCTCGCGCTCGGCGGCGGCCGCGAGGGCCGCCGGAGGCGAGCGGTGTCGCGGCGCGCGGCGCGCGGCCTTGGCCAGCAT